>CM019705.1:33214299-33301799 GCA_009760885.1 Achatina immaculata | reverse complement strand
GGATTAATTGTCACACTCTTTTTAGTTCAGACACAACAGAAATCTTGTATGGATGAAAATGTAACCGATGTTTAAGAATTTTGTGCACTGTGCTCAGTGATACGTTCACTTCTTGCGACATTTTCCTTAAGGACTTGCATGGACTTTTCAGGATTCTGTCTTGGATAACTAGACATTTTTCTTCAGACACTACAGGCCTACCAGATCGTGGAGCATCTTCCACAGTTCCCGTATCACGAAACTTATTCAACAAATTTCTAACCGTAGTGCGATGAGGAGGTTGTTTATCAGGAAACTTTGTTATAAATCTTTGAATTAGTGTGTATCGACCGCTATTTCGAAGCACTTGTTCAACCAAAAAAATTCTTTATTCCGTTGATAACACCATTTTGTTTTGAGTGCACAAGATTACTCCAGCAGATGGCAGACATTCACCGCATTTTTTCTTCACAACTGACTATGCAGCACATTTTATATGACGTCATTTTCTTCATTTTTACATAGAAAGTGTAGCGAGACTTTAAAAACACCGTACTACTACTACTACTACTACTACTACTACTACTGCTACTACTACTTTGATCTTCCTGGAACTGCGTACACTCCAGGCAACATCACGTTTTTGCTGGAGAGTAGTCTTGGTGCTGGATGGGGAGTGGTCACAGTGGCTTTATTTAATGTTCTGAGTAGCTTCAATCTTTTCTGCAGACTCCACCACCCTGGGTAGAAAATGTAACTGAGCATGTTTTTCATAGCGCAAAGACGAATATGGATTATTTCATCTTAAAAGGATGTTGTCATTTAAATTTTGTAAATGAAAAATTCTGCTCTTGGCGCTCTAATTAAATCAGGTTTATTCTCCCCAACCCGCCTGAATTCTGCGTAGCTGAAGTTTTCAAAATTAATTATAACTTTTGTCACAAATTATTTCAAACTACACTTACTCTGAAAGTATTTTTTAAAATTATTGTTTTATACATTAATTTAAAATTGGCGAACTACCTTGCGAGCCCTATGTGACGTTTAACGGCACGGGAAGGATATAAGATATAAGATCAGATACATTACTTTATATGGTTAAAAATATTTATGAAAAACCACTAGACACATTTACCCTGTTTGTGTGTGTCAGCGATGTAACACCATATCTGACTTTTAACACACGTGAACCAGCACGAAAAATCGGAAATACTATCCTCAATGACATTGTACTTTGCTAATGGCCTCTAGAAGACATTCAGTACCAGATACCAAAAGTACGCTATAGACATCAGTTTGTATGTTGCCAAGGCGACTAGACGTATGTGGTAGTTTGTTCAGAATTTTTGCGTGAGAAGCCGTGCTATTGTGGTTATATACGAAACCAAATGGGGAATTTCCACAGTTGAACATTATGTGTCTGGCATATGCTATCTTGTATTTCTGTATACTAGAGTTAGGAACCGAATCTTCCGGGTGCCCATTTAGTAAGTACTCATGGAAACAGTTCCTGGAACCATTAGGGGTAGACCAAGACAGATATGGAAAGACAACACAGGACAGGATATACAAGAAATTGGTGCCATCAACTGGAGAGAGAAGATTAGGAATAAAGAGGAATGGAGGTGAACTTTATCTGCAGCTTGTCTTGTGTCCTTCCTCACATACCTTTCTGTGTTGAGGGGACAAATAGACATCTTGATAGGGCTCGACGATTTGCTTCATATAATTGAGTATTTAATGTTTCTGTAATTTCCTCTCTCCATCTCCTGTGTGGGCGGCCTCTTCCTCAGTTACCTACAAATCTTAGTGTGACTGTTTTCTGTGATATACTGTCTGGTGGTAACCATGTAACATGGCCGAACCATCTGACTTGCTGTTTCTGGATATAGTGTAATACTGGTGTTACTCCAACCTTTGCCCTGATGGTGTTATTTCTTATTTGGTCTCTTCTTGTCACATTTAGTATTCTCATTAAACATCTCATTTCTGTCGTGATGATTTTTATTTTGTTCTTGGCTGTTAGTGTCCATGTTTGACATTGATAGCATAGAGCTGGGAGGAAAATTATATTGTACAGTGTCCTTTTTTCAGTTGTGATGTATTTGTTTTTCAGTAAAGGAGTCATTTGTCCAATGACCTGATTAGCTTTATTGCATCTGTTATCAAGCTCAGTGTCAGTTATCCCTGAGGATGATATGCTACCTGGGTATTTGAAATGTTCCACTTGTTTCAAGGCTGGTTATCTAGGATGATATTATGCTACCTGGGTATTTGAAATGTTCCACTTGTTTCAAGGGCTGGTTATCTAGGATGATATTATGCTACCTGGGTATTTGAAATGTTCTACTTGTTTCAAGGGCTGGTTATCTAGGATGATTTTTGGATTTCGTCTCTCGCTATGGTCATGACTTCTGTATTTTAGCACTGATCTTCATGTTGTGGCTTTTACATGCCTTTGTTAACCCATCCATGTTCTGCTTAAGGTCTTTTTCTTATGTAGCTTGATCGTCAGGAAAAAAAAGGAGCTCGTTTATGGTCCTCCTATTGGGTATGTCTTTTGGAAGGTGTTGTGGGTTTATGGGCATTATTTCTGGGCTTGGGCTTTTGGGCAGCTTTGTGGTGGCGTTTTTACTATGTATGTTAGCTTCTTTGCAGATGTTGTCAATGTATGTTATGAATAGTAAGGGAGATAGTACACAGCCTTGCCTGGCTCCAGATTTTATGATGAATGGTTCAGAGTGACCTGTATTCGTTCTAACTGTACACTGGCTTGTTTTCATATAAGGTTTTTATATAGGTTGATCAAATGTGTACAAACTCCATAATGCTGTAAGATTTCCCACAGTTTATATCTATCTACTCTATCAAATGCTTTTTCTTGATCTACGTAAGCTATGTGCAGTATCTGTGTTCAACTGATTTTTCTGTTAGTTGTCTTAGGGAAAAGATGGCATCTGTACAGCTTTTATTTTTTTCTAAATCCCATTTTTATTTAACTGTGGTTTAATCACTGGTAGCAGTCTGTTTACTAGGATCTTGTAGAACATTTTCCCAGTATGACTTGGGAGTGAGATGCCTCTATGTTTGTTGCAGTCCCTTTTACCGCTTTTTTTTCTCCCATACTGGAATAATTACAACGTGTCTCTAGTCCTGTGATGTTTCTTGTTTTTCCCATATCAAGTCTGTGAAGCCAAGTTATTCCAACCTCTTTCGCACATTCGATTAACTCATTGGGTATTCCATCACATCCTGGGCCTTTGTTCATTGGGGCCTTTCTGATGGCTTCTCTGATTTCAGCTTGTAGTATGTCTGGTTCTAGTTCTATGGGGCCAGCTGTGCTGTTATCATGGGTTTGGCTTGCCGCGGATGGTGTAGTCAGTAATTTGTTGAAGTATTGTCTCCATCGCTGTACTACCTTCTCTGGTTCGTACATTGGATCACCATTAACATCATTCACAATCTCTGTTGGGTCGAAGTGTTCTGCTCCTTTTCTCATTGCACTTATCTTTTTATAAAAGATTTTCATAGCTTCTTTGTGATTGTTGTTTAATACTCCGATCATTCTAACGTCCTAGTTTGCTCTTTCTTTCTCTCTCTCAGTCCAGAGTATATGAATACATCATTTTGATCTATGCGTTCACAGCCTTGCTTCTACAACTCCAAAGATCTTTATTTTTCTCCTTTTCATACCTCAACTAATTCCTCCTTTTCATACCTCCACTAATTCCTCCTTTTCATACCTCCACTAATTCCTCCTTTTCATATCTCCACTAATTCCTCCTTTTCATACCTCCACTAATTCCTCCTTTTCATACCTCCACTAATTCCTCCTTTTCATACCTCCACTAATTCCTCCTTTGTATCACTTATGCCGCGTATGTTGATGGTGTGTACTTTAAGAATCGCTTTTCTACCTATTTGAAGTTCAACGTTTCTGACTGGTTTTTCGTTTATATCAGCCCGTCTGTTCTTTTCTGTGTTTTCTAAGAGTGGTACACAGATCCACCGCCGGGTTGCTGGGTCAGTCGCGGTTTGAGGGCAGAATTTAACCCAGGGGAGCCCATCTCCCTGAGCAGAACATCAATGTCAGCTTGAGATTTTTATGCTGTCTTGATGTTACAGTACATGAATCAAGCTTGCTCGCTTTATGCTCCATTAATCTGCAGCAGTGAGCCTTAATGGCTTGGGAAGCTGAAGAAGAAGAAGAAGAAGAAGATATACAACTAAGTATATAATATACACGAAGCCACTACAGTAAAGCTGTGATAACAAAATGTGTAAACTAGGAAAAAATGTAGGAAAAATTTCATTAATTAAGGAGCACACAGTTGTGACGTTTCATTTTGCACCTTAATCATACAAAAACACACAGGACGAAGATATAGACAAAGAAGACACAATATAAATTCACGTGAATGCTATGTAAAAATTAGGAATGGAAAAAAAGAATTAGAGTAAATGGAGCACTTAGTTACGACTTGTAAGAAGCTGTGCCTTGATAGAAGCTGTGACTTATAAGAGGCTGTGACTTGTAAGAAGCTGTGACTTGTAAGAGGCTGTGTCCAGAAGTGTTTTGATATATGTGAGTGATGATTTGCATATATGACAAATGACAGTTTCTCCATGCTTTTCCAGGCGACTCCACACATAACTGATATTAGATCTTTGGGCCATTACTTATACGTAAAGTTCACAATAAAACACGTTCAACTGCCGTGAATGAAGTAAATCTCATTCATTCATTCATTCATTCATTCATTCATTCATTCATTCATTCATGTGACATGTCCTTTCCAGAACGTTGTCCCTCTCACAGCCTCCCTGAATGCAATATAGTCTTGCGCAAGTTGACCAGCGTCTTGCAGTCACACATTCAGACTTTCCATGATGTCCTGAGTCCATCTGCGGCGAGGTCGTCCCTTTTCTCTTTTTGCCTGGCACTATGCCTTCTACTGTTAATTTCTCCAGGTTGTTGTGTCTCTTGATATGGCCGAAGCATCTCAGCTTTCTAATTTTATGGTGTTAACGAGCCAGTTTTCTGATACACCTAACCCCATCAATATCTTGTTCTTTGATCTTCGTTCTATCCATGCTATTCTAAACGCCCTTCTGTAACATTTCATATCAAATGCTGTTATTCTCTTTTCTGGTGATTAGGAATGGAAAAACTAATTATGTCAGTCCGTAAGAAGAGTGAAGAGCAAAACCTCACTCTTAATGCCAAGAAAAACTAAATTGATGACAACCGACAAAACAAATAAGCCAACTGAAATATGTATCAGTGAGGAAAAATTGGAAGAAGTGGAGAGTTTTGAACATCTTGGATCACTACTAACTAATAATGGAGATACAATGAGGGAAATTAAAAGGAGGACATCTATAGCTCTTCAAAAATTTGTAAACCTAACGCTTGCTAGACCTACATTTGGGGACAATTTAGGGAAGGGACAGGACCAAAAACTTTGCTGCAATCCACAAATCCATAGCCTAATGTACTACCGCACTGGGTGGCCAGGCTTAAAACACATCTAACCGACAACCCAGGATTTTCCCTCGAAGGAAATTATGCCAGTTATGCAGCATATTACATACATTAATACAAATTAGATGACATGCACTACACACTACAAAGTCAAGCAGTTAAATCAATCAGTATATTTATTATCCACACTACATACCCATATTAACGTCACACATAAATAGCATGCACCATACATCATCGTGTATCATCATGACTGAAAACAATTATGACATCAATATAATGTATAACTCTAAGTATCAGTTGAAATTATATGGACCTAACTTGGCCTGGGGCCTCCTGGTCCTCATAAGCATATACATATATTCATTTAAATTGTGCCAACGCACTTATTAACATTGCAGCTACTGCTGCTCTTATGAAACTCGCATCTCCCCATACTACACATAATCTCCATTGGTCTAATGCACTGAATATCACAACATTCGAGTGTGTGGGAAGAATTAAAGATGGAGTGATGAAGTGCAGAATGTAAGACGGGCCTGCGTACCCAATTCTTTACCCTTTAAAAATAAAGATTCATTGATTCATTGATTAATTCAAACATATCTCCCTTGTGCTAACGCACTGAATTATCACACATACCTCCCCCTTGTGCTAACGCACTGAATTATCACACATATTTCCTCCTTGTGCTAACGCACGGAATTATCACACGCATCTGCCGCTATGGTGCCTCCTCCCATCTCCAGGAATTACCATGTACTAATGCACATCATTGATTGTGCAGCTACCTGCTGCCAGTTTAAGTATCTCCTGATACCAGTGACGTTAATATGGGTATGTAGTGTGGATAATAAATATACTGATCCATGAAAATGAAACATGATGGACCTTGATGTGTGCCCATCCAAATATATAACGAATATCATCATAAGACGAGCATGACATAATCCACAGCATGTTATGATTCCACAATACATTTCTCAAACAGTAGAGATCGGCTGGGTCTAAATATAAGCACAGACGAAATGAAACTAAGCCCCGCCATTTCCTCAGGCTTTTTTCTCTCCTCGTCATGCATTCTTCGACTATATATAGGTCTTCATACTTCGGATCACGTGAGCAAGGACGCTCCGCCCCCAAAGCCGTACACATTTCCGGGCATCCCGCGCTTGTTCACAAAGTAGAACAATTAAAGAAGCTGTTGAGAGGGACAGACAGAACTACAAAATAAGATTTTTAAGGGCATGCATCTTTCCCATCGCAACATATGTCTGTGAGACCTGGACACTTAACAAAACAGTTGAGAAACACATAAGTGCCTTTGAATGTAAATGTTACAAAAAAGTTCTTCAAATATCGTGGACACAAAAAAGAACAAATATATCAATACTACAAGAATTTAATATTGAAGAAGGCTGGCTAGTAAAGAGGATTAAAAACTTAAATATTTTAGATACATTGAAAGTCATGATAATCTAGAGAAGACTGTCTTCGAAGGGTACATAATAGGAAAAAGAAAGAGAGGAAGGCCAAGGCGAAGACGGCTGCAAGACATCGTTGATGATCTGCAAATGGATCCATCATCAGCAGGTCGTCTTGCTTACAGCCGAGAGGCCTACAGGAGTGCTGTTAGGGAGGCAAAGTCCCGCAAGGAACATGTAAATGACTGACTGACTGAGTGATTTGTTAAGTGTCCATGTTTTGTATCCGTATGTTGCCACTGGGAATATGTAAGCTCTTAGAAAAACATAGGTTTGTCTTCTTGTTGGTACCTTGTCACATACTTTTTATTTGCTCTGGTTTCTGTGATGTAACTGTGCTTCTTCTTTTGATTTCCACTGCGCAGTCACCATTGATGGTGATGAGTGAACCTAGATATTCGAATTTATTTAAGTTTTCAAGGTCTTGATGGCCCAGTGTAATTTTGAGTTTACTTCTCATTTTATTAGTTATCATTACATTTATTTTGTTGGTGTTTAAAAATAGGTTCCGAGCTTCGCTGTGTCTTTTGGTTGAGAGAATCAACTGTTGTAGACCTTCTGAGCTGTTTGGTAGAAGGGCAGTGTCATAGGCGTATCTCATTTCTGGAATCCGGTGGTGGCCGATGCTGAAAGAGTCAGATTTAGTTGTTTCCTGTTCCTCTCTTATATTCCTCATGAAGTTTTCGGCGCAGATGTTAAACAGGCGTGGAGAAAGCATACATCTCCGTCTTACTCCCTTTTGTACGTCAAACCAACCTGATTTTTCGCTATCTACCGTCACTGTTGCTTGCTGATCTTGGTACATTTTGGCGAAGACGTGCACCAGATGACTGAGAAAACTCATGTTCCTCATAGTAGACCATAATTGTTGATGTTGTACAGCGAGATGCTTTGGAGTAGTCTACAAAACAGTTGTTGATCCACATCAAACTCTCTACACTTTTCTGTGATGCTCCTCATATTTAGTATGTGATCTCTGGTACCTCTGCTTTGCCTTGTATTTCTGATCTTTGCTAGAATTTGCTTTTAAACTTAAGCCTCTCTTAAGACTTATTCATTGGTTTTCTTGGCTGTCCATGGTACCTTCAACATCCTTCTTATAAACCACATCTCCATGGCCTCCATTTCTCGCTGTATTCTCTTATTCATAGACCATACTTCACCTCCATAAAACATGTAACATTTAAGTACTCAGAATCTTGTTTCCATTGATACAGATCTGTTGCATAAGATGTGTCTCATTTTCTGGAATGCTGACTTGGCCTGAGCACGTCTGCTTTTTATTTTGTGGTGACATTTCCCATCAGTTGTTATAATCGTTCCTAAGTACTTGAGTCTATCAACTTGTTTCAGATCTGTACCATCGATGGTAATGCTACATTGCTCTTTTTACAAACTCAGAAATAGGTTTCCCCTTGTATTTCTTGTTTTATCATTTTCCTCCATCTTTTTCAGTATGATTCGTAGCAAGGAAATCTAGAAGCAGCAATTTAATTTTTTTTAAAATTTACAGACTTATATCAATAACAATGTTATCATAATATATTATATATTATATAATATATTATGTACTGTATAATATAAAATAACATTAATATGTTCAGCAACGTTAACACAGTAATCATATGTAAGAACTGCACAAAACAAAAATGTATAGATACTGCAGTTAAAATGGTTCAGCAATTATCACTGAATTTTTGGAAAAAATGCTCTGATGTGTATCGTCAAAGGAAGGGTTAACTGCAGGGTGACAAAGTGCGATGAGGGTATTTATTACACGTCAGCTCGACTACACTGTTGTCCGTCCGCAGACGATTGTAATTGTATTTGGAACTTTTTTTGTTTCTGTTTTCTAAAGCGGTTACAAGTTTCTACTACTCGATATCAGGAATCAGTTTGTAGGAACTGGGTACCCTTTCTTACCGGAAGAACCGAAAGAACCGGTTCATAACTCGATTACTGTTCAGTTCAACTACTCGGTATCAAGGAATCTGTTTTTAGGAATGGGGTACCCGTTTTTACTGGAGGAACCTGAAGAACCGGTTCTTAATTAGATTATTGCCAAGCTCTACTTGATATTCGAAAGGAGTCTAGTACAGGAGAACCATGCTGTTTCATTGTTAGCATTTCGTCAATTCGCTCTTTTGCCGCTTTTCAGTTATAACACTGGCCAACACACATTCTGGTGCCTCAGATGTTAGACCTGTTTCTGGGTATATTTGATCTGCTGATTCCCTTATCAGCTCTAGTTTGAACATAGGCCATATACCACTCTTCACTCGGCTCGTCCATAATAAATCGGGATATTTTAATGTAATGTTTAAATTAACATCTTTTAAGCATGAAGGACACATCACAAATTAAAAGAAAAGTGTAGCACGTGAAAATCTGCTTATTTCACACCAAAAGCACAAACTTTCCACTCATTCGACACACAAGAAGCTCCTTTCGTAAGACTTCCGAGGACTGGATCTGCCAAGACAATCCCGCATAAGATTCCAAAAATAGTCTGCCATCCTGTGTGGATCCCATCTTCCTTGGTATCTGGCTTCCGTTGTTTTTATGTCTTGGTGAAATCTTTCACATTGCTCTTCGCTTAAGTCACCAAGGTTCCCTGGAAAGTGATCTAAGTGACTGTATAACTAATGGATTTTTCACGATACAGCCAAGTCTATTGAAATGAAAGGGCATATCCTCTATTAATTGTGTGTAGTTGTCTGCCTTCTTCTTGCCAAGAAAGCTTTTCACAACAAGAACAAATGAAGACCAGGCACATGATTCGATTTCACTTACTGATGCTATGAAATGTGGGTCTGATCTGTGGACCATAGAAAATGTCTACCTTCAATTTTTCCATGGTAAGTCCAGGTAACTCATGCACTATATATTCAATGCTCGAAGTCTTTATTCAACGCCTTTACAAATTGTTTAATCAGTCCTAGCTTTGTATGTAGTGGCAGCAGTATGATTCTATCTCGTGCTACCAAAGATTCATTGATTAGATTTTGTCTTCCAACCAACATATATTCCACCGGAGGCTAATTTTTTTCTTGCCTATTGTTCATGTTTGGCTCTACTACCCGAAGGCATAAAAACCAAGTATGCTTTGTGTAGCCACTTTGTTGACCAAAAAGAAAATTAACCATTTTCAACTCTCTACAAATCATCCATTGATGTTCTTGGTAATTTATCTTTTCCAAGACTAAAGAGATGGCCTTGTACTCTTCATCCTGGTGGAGTGACGAATTGGAAAAGAACCATATTTGTTGCTGTTATTTAAAACAACATATTTCAAACTACTTTTTGAACTGTCAGTGAATAGATGGCACTCACTTCGGTTATATTTTGAAAGACCAAATTTCTCCACAAGGTTTCCGATATTATTGCAGAATACAAAATTGTTGTCTTCGCTAAATAATGGCAGCAAATCCTTTTCTCTCCTTCCACAAAATGTAATTTTCGCTCCAGGCTGAAGTACATTCTTTTCGTTTAGTCTGGAGGCAAGCAATTCAGAAGACTGCTTCGAAAGATTTAAGTCCCTGATCAGATCACTCAGTTCATTCTGACCAAAGTGATCACTGTGTGAAGTTGTTTGGAATTCACTGTCACTGCCCCCACGTTCTTTATCTTGTGTGGTATCAGACATGCAAGACTCATCCTCTGAGAGCTGGGGTAGTTCAAGGAAAGGTGAAACGGGCACAAGATCCGAGTGTGGAACAGGTCTCCTAGCTGAAGGTAGATCAGTGCAAGACCACTTGTCACGATTATTTCAGTTGGTGCCTATGATATTAACCATACAAAAATAACATTCATCGAAGTTGTTTGTCGGTTTCCTCAACACCACTTGTCTTTAAATGTCATAGTTTCATTTCCATTTGTCCACTGGCACGAATGCTCCGTACACGTTTTGCATACAATACGCCCATGGCTTATCTTGATCTCCAACTTTGACACTAAAATAATCTACATATGCTATTTTCACAAACTCAGAAATAGGTTTGTACATTTGCTCTTTTTTAATTCATTTCAGGTGCCATGCTGCGTGGCGTAGGCGATCAGTTCTCTTCACAATTCCCTGTCTTTAGTCTTAATTATGAGACAGGCCGGTGACTTTCTTCCTAGCCACACTGACAGCCCATCCAATAACTTCTTTCTCTGTCTTCCTCTGTCTCTTCTTCTTTCAATTGTTCCAGTTGCTACATTTTCCTCTTCTCATGAAATGTCCTATAAATCTCTCTTGTCTGCCTCTGATCTTTGCTATAATTTGCTTTTAAACTTAAGCCTCTCTTAAGACTTCTTCATTGGTTTTCTTGGCTGTCCATGGTACCTTCAACATCCTTCTTATAAACCACATCTCCATGGCCTCCATTTCTCGCAGTACTCTCTTATTCATAGACCATGCTTCACACACATAAAACAAAATTGGCTAGATGTAACATTTAAGTACTCAGAATCTTGTTTCCATTGATACAGATCTGTTGCACAAAATGTGTCTCAATTTCTGGAATGCTGACTTGGCCTGAGCAAGTCTGCTTTTTATTTTGTGGTGACATTTCCCATCAGTTGTTATAATCGTTCCTAAGTACTTGAATCTATCAACTTGTTTCAGATTTGTGCCATCGATGGTAATGCTACATTGCTCTTTTTACAAACTCAGAAATAGGTTTCCTACTTGCTTTCAGTGTGTACTCCCCACAAATATGGCAAGATACGTCAGGATGGTTCAAGCAACTCCGTCTTGAAGTAGCCATAACCTCTAAGCTGTTCCATTTGCAATAATTATTATACAGCGCGACTGTTTTAAACAAATACAAATTCATGCAGTTTAGGAAAACCATGATTTACCATGTTAATTTTTTTTGCACATAATTATGTAATAAAACAGAACAAACCTAATTTTGTTACTTGAGGTATACATTTTATGCCAGTGTGCATTATAGGAAAGTAAGTAGACGAACAGTTATGAAACAAAGGTCATCATTCTCTCTCTCTCTCTCTCTCTCTCTCTCTCTCACACACACACACACACACACACACGCACGCACGCACGCACGCACGCACGCACGCACACACACACACACACAACCAAATTTGGGTAAATTAAACACATAAATTTCCTATTCAAATAAGACAGCTTGTTATGACACCCCAGTTTTGCAGAAGAAATTTGTTGAAGAGCGGACTAAAATTTTATAAATTCAATCATATCTAAGAAACAAGAGCTGATGCGGTCTATGAAATGCGATTTTCTGGATCAGCGCCCGAAATAACCATACGAGCAGGCTGATGTGGTCTATGAAAGACTGGATTAGCGCCCCAAAAATAACCCCAGGAACAGGCCTAAAAACCAAGACACTGAGAGAAAAAATGTCAGTGGGAATGTGTCCCCTATTCACTCGTCGCCTGGTTTGCCTTTTCGTGATGTTTCACTACCACCACCTACACACAGTCTTCCTACACAGTGATGTTTCACTACCACCACCGACACACAGACTTCCTACACAGTGATGTTTCACTACCGCCACCGACACACAGTCTTCCTACACAGTGATGTTTCACTAGCACCACCGACACAAAGTCTTCCTACACAGTGATGTTTCACTACCACCACCGACACACAGTCTTCTTACACAGTGATGTTTCACTACCACCACCTACACACAGTCTTCCTACACAATGATGTTTCACTACCACCACCGACACACAGTCTTCTTACACAGTGATGTTTCACTACCGCCACCGACACACAGACTTCCTACACAATGATGTTTCACTACCACCACCTACACACAGTCTTCCTACACAGTGATGTTTCACTACCACCACCGACACAAAGTCCTCCTACACAATGATGTTTCACTACCACCACCGACACACAGTCTTCTTACACAGTGATGTTTCACTACCACCACCTACACACAGTCTTCCTACACAGTGATGTTTCACTACCACCACCTACACATAGTCTTCCTACACAGTGATGTTTCACTACCACCACCTACACACAGTCTTCCTACACAGTGATGTTTCACTAGCACCACCGACACACAGTCTTCCTACACAGTGATGTTTCACTACCACCACCGACACAGTCTTCCTACACAGTGATGTTTCACTACCACCACCTAGACACAGTCTTCCTACACAGTGATGTTTCACTAGCACCACCTACACACAGTCTTCCTACACAGTGATGTTTCACTACCGCCACCTGCACACAGTCTTCTTACACAGTGATGTTTCACTACCACCACCTACACACAGTCTTCTTACACAGTGATGTTTCACTACCACCACCTACACACAGTCTTCTTACACAGTGATGTTTCACTAGCACCACCTACACATAGTCTTCCTACACAGTGATGTTTCACTACCACCACCGACACAGTCTTCCTACACAGTGATGTTTCACTACCACCACCTACACACAGTCTTCCTACACAGTGATGT
Source organism: Achatina immaculata (assembly GCA_009760885.1). Classification (NCBI taxonomy): domain Eukaryota; kingdom Metazoa; phylum Mollusca; class Gastropoda; order Stylommatophora; family Achatinidae; genus Lissachatina; species Lissachatina immaculata. Next base: position 33,288,398 of record CM019705.1, on the reverse strand, counting down.
TTCACTACCGCCACCGACACACAGTCTTTCTACACAGTGATGTTTCACTACCACCACCGACACACAGTCTTCCTACACAGTGATGTTTCACTAGCACCACCTGCACACAGTCTTCCTACACAGTGATGTTTCACTACCACCACCTACACACAGTCTTCCTACACAGTGGATGCCCATCACATTTCGAAAATAGCGCCTAGGGGGGAAACATGGTGTGAGCCTGCCCTCCTGTGATATCATGAACTCCATCGTTTTCACACACGTCGTCGTTTGGTAGATCAGTGCTAGGCAACCAAACTTTGTCCAACAACTTCATCTTTTTCGATTAGTATGTTTTCACAAGTCGTTTGTAATGCCCCCCCCCCCCCCCCCCAGATATTGTAAGCAGTGTGCCTGTCTTTATATTTCTGCTTTTTGATACAGTGTGTTTGTACTTGTATTTATGATTTACTATGTCACTTGAGTGTGACGTTGCAGCTTACAGAAATTGTAAGGTTCAAATTTGCAAGAAAAGATAGAAACAAGATACTGGGTTAGGCACGTATGTGACTGATAGAGACTGTAAACTTGTCATATCTCGCATAAAAGTTGATATAATTGTTAAACACAAAGCCATGTTCCATGACCGTCAATTTCATGAAGTTTTGGTGACTGGCATAGACAGACTTTAATATATTCTCATCTATTGCTTTCACCTAGTCAGTGATTTCTTTCTTTTAAACCATTATCAAACTTTAACAATATTTTTGGTTATCATTTTGCATGTGAGAATGGAGAGATAGAGACACTTTTAAAAAGAGACAACAATAGAAAGAAATAAAACTGATAATGAATGGCAAAAGAGGCAACGAGATGAGCACATAGAAATGTGTAACATACAGTATTATTTCGTTATTTTCATTGTCCTTGTTAAAGGGAATACAAAAGTGTGCGTTTTAACTTTGAAGAACAGTTTTCATTGTTATTTCCCTTAGAGCCTCTATTTCTCCCTCTACTCTCTTATTCATAGGCCATGCTTCACATCCATAAAACAAAATTGGCTCGATGCCGCTTACTCTACAAGCATTAAAAGAAGGGGGGAAAACTTATTCCTGATAAACCACTAGCCACAATAACCGTGTTTGTGTGTGTGAGCGACGTGACACCATTTCTGACTTTAACACACGTGAATCAGAACGAAATATCGGAAATACCTCGTATCATTCTTAATGACATTGCAGTTTGCTAATAATCTCTAGAAGACATTCAGTGAAGCTACTTTCAATGTAGTCTACTTGAATGTAGTCTAGCTGTATGTAGTCTAGCTTAATATAGTCTAGCTGAGTGTAGTCTAGCAGAATGTAGTATAGCTGAATGTAGTCTAGATGAATATAGTGTAGTTGAATGTAGTCTAGTTGAATATAGTGTAGTTGAATGTTGTCTAGTTGAATATAGTGTAGTTGAATGTTGTCTAGTTGAATATAGTGTAGTTGAATGTTGTCTAGTTGAATATAGTGTAGTTGAATGTTGTCTAGTTGAGTGTGGTCTAGCAGAACAGAGATGTCGTTTGAGACAAAAATGATTATTGTTTTGTTTGTACTGTAAACTGGGCTAATTCAAAATGTGTTTTGTGATTTGATTTGATTTTTCATTGGTGTCTTTGCCTCGTATGTTCTTCGATTCATCTGTTTAAATAGCACATTACATTGCATAGGTCACTACATGCATAGGCCACCACATACATAGACCATTACATACATAGACCACAACGTACATAGGCCATTCCTAACATATGCCACTATATATATAGACCATTGCTTACATAGACCACTACACACATAGACCACTCCATATATAGGCCACTACATACATATGTCACTACATACATAGGCCACTACACACATAGGTTACTACATACATAGGTTACTACATACATAGATCATTACACACATAGGTTACTACATACATAGATCACTACACACATAGGTTACATACATAGGTCACTACACACATAGTTTACTACATACATAGGTCACTACACACATAGGTTACTACATACATAGGTCACTACACACATAGTTTACTACATACATAGGCCACTACACACATAGTTTACTACATACATAGGTCACTACACACATAGGTTACTACATACGTAGGTCACTACACACTTAGGTTACTATATACATAGGCCACTACACACATAGGTTACTACATACATAGGTCATACACACATAGGCCATTACATACACGAGTCATTAAATACAAATGTGAACCAATGCACCAATGTAACACACAATAGTTAGTGTGTAAGTATATAACTACATGAAGCAATGTAGTAAAACTGTGATACCAAAATGTATAAACTAGGAAAAAAGTAGGAATATCTTTATTACTTAACGAACAAAAATGAAGTTTCGGCATGAGCCTTAATCATACAAACACATACGTAAATGTAAACGTTGTGTGCTGCTAATTTAAGATTTCAACGCTGTGTCTGACGGAGAGAAAGAACATAACCTTTTCCTGGTGAGCTGATTGGCAAAACTGAAGGAAGTCATTGCCACTTATATAATGTGACCTCTGTACAGCCATTAAAGCAAAGAAGACAGCGGCTCTTTTTAAGGTCATTGCAGACAGCAGTGCAAGAAGAGCGACTCTGCTCACGAGCGATGTGTCAATCAACGAGGACCAAATTAGGAAACAGGAGCCGGAAGTAAATACGGATTGTACCTTGTTAAATAAAGATTGTTCGCTGTTACCATGGCTGCAGTAAATCAGTCAAATATTGGTCGCATGAAAGAAGATGATCAACAAAACGATAGTCAGCAGCAGCAGCAGCTACAAATAAGTTTAGGCTTAAGGCGAACAAATCACAAACAGAGCTTCATACAGCTTCATACAGCTTCATACAGCTTCCAGGGAACTTTGTAGCAAAGGGGCTCCAAGCTTTGCCTAGCTTAGAGCCTCACCAAGTCTAAATCCAACATTGCAGCTTAGAGCCTCACCAAGTCTAAATCCAACATTGCAGCTTAGAGCCTCACCAAGTCTAAATCCAACATTGCAGCTTAGAGCCTCACCAAGTCTAAATCCAACATTGCAGCTTAGAGCCTCACCAAGTCTAAATCCAACATTGCAGCTTAGAGCCTCACCAAGTCTAAATCCAACATTGCAGCTTAGAGCCTCACCAAGTCTAAATCCAACATTGCAGCTTAGAGCCTCACCAAGTCTAAATCCAGAATTACATTGTAATATTCACAACATTACTAATTAAATATTAATTATATTCGCACCTTAATCATATTAATTTATCATATGAAGAAAACAGCTTCACCAATAATATTAGATCTTCTGTCATGTAACACTGCAAGTGAACATATTTTACTTCAAAAATATAACATGAGTTTTCCTCTCTTTCCAATTCTGTTCACAATCACAATTTTCCAAGTAAATGACTGGGAGATCCACTTTCAGACAATGAAGGCCCTCCAAGGATGTCAGCTACAGTACACATCCCACTGAAGCAATGGGCCTCACCAGACTCCAGGCCCCTGTAGGAGAGGCCGAAAGTCACAGGCGAGCTGTTGCCTTTGTGACAGATAAAAGAGATAATTATACACTCCACGATCAGACAATTCTACGTGCACCTTTCTACAACAGTATATAGAATGTTAGAATGTAAGATAGATAAATCATCTGAGAATTGGAAAAAAATAATATAAAAAGAGTTATCTTCTAAAGCAGTCAGCTGTTTGTGAGTAGAGTCCACTCGCCTTGTATCAGTTTTAACGTGCGATTCATGGGACACCGATGAGGTATGACAAAAAAAGGTCAAGTGAGTGAGAAATCATATGACTGAGGCGCAGTTGTGTTCTGTGTATCATCTGGACAAGACGTAGATTTAGGTTGTTAGAAATGTAGTCGTTAAGAAAAGAGTTGTAGAATAGTGTGTGGTAGGATGTTCTGATGGCGACAAACGTCTGCCGGGAACATATGTTACGTTGCGGAATTGTAAATTACATCCAATCTTGTGTTCACGGAATTTGTTGATGCCTTGTCGTCCTCGTCATATCGCTCATCGACACATCGTCACCCCGTGCATCATTAAAGTCACTTCAAATTATAAAGTTGCTGTTTCTGTGTTACTATTTCCACTGAGAAAGGATGAACGTACCTGGGAGCAAGTAAGTCTGCGAAGTGAGTAACAAAACAGATGCATAACAACATAGAACAGTCGTGGATTAAAATGAGACAAAAGCTAACAGTAATGTAAGAAATAAAATGCTATATTGAACCTATCTTGTTATATGGAAGTGAATCATGGACAATAGGCAAGTCTGCACAAAAATCATTGGAAGCAGCAGAAATGTGGTTTATTAGAAGAATGTTGCGAATCCCTTGGACAGCAAAAATAGCTAATGAAGAATGTAGGAGAAGAGCTGGAGAGACAAAAAAACCTTGTCAAAAAAATAAGAGAGAGACAATTTGCTTTCATAGGACATGCAATGAGAAGAGGGGGCATTGAAAATATTATAACAACAGGAAAAATAGAAGGAAGAAGATGAAGAGGAAGACCAAGAGAAATGATACTGGGCAGTCTGACGGGATGGTGTGAGAGGAGATCACCAACTGAGCTGCTGGCCTGCATGAAGGATCGTGTACTCTGGAGAAGCATAATAGCCAACGGCAGTCGGCACGGCACCTGATGATGATGATAATGAATGTAAGAAAGAACATTAGTACCGTGGAGAATAGTGAAACTGACATAGAGATAAATAACTGTAAGCAACAAGCTTACATCTACAGTTTACATTCTATACATAAGCAGACGGGTAGAAGGTAGAATCCCAGAGGATTTTGCTTTATTTCTACTCTCAAAAAGCAGAAACTTTCTGCTATCCGTCCCACTCCAACCTCTCCCCGATCCAGCACCGGCTGTGCTCCCACTAAGGTTGTCTGCATTCTTCCTGATATTCCACTGTCGGCTGATGAATTGTCTGTCTTGGGTAAAGGGTTACAGTTTGTTCCCCTCCGTGCATCTGTTGACCAGTTCTCACTCCAGAATGTCCAAAGTTTCCATCGCAGTTACGTGTTGTGTTGTTTTTGTGTGTACTCTTGAAAAAAGCCCAGGCCGAAATATTGGATGCCGCATGTTTTTCATGTATACTGTTCTCCTCTTACTCTCATACTTTCTGCTATTTGTTTTTTTTTCCCCTCACTTTCCTCACTCCCTCTGCCTCTCTATAAAACTTACCATACTCCTCCTCTTTCTACATTTGTGAGAGAGACTCGCATTTATGTCTAAACGAAAGGAACAGCGAAGACCAGTTGTAGAATTCAGTTTGTTTCTGGCTAATTCTAATGTTTATAATATTCCTCTTTTTTAACTTCTGTGTGTAAACTAATTGACTGATATGAAAATTATGAAGATAATTCAGTAGAATAATTTGTTATAAACATTTCCTAGCCGCACTCTGTGGTACAAAAATGTATATAAATGTATCTCATTGTTTAGAAGAAAAAACATGAGATTGAGATACTTTCACTAGTTTGTGTACGATGTCTTTAATGCATGATTAAATAATTTGATTTTCAAGATCCCAGATATGTGAACTTAATGTGGCTTAAACGTATTGTGAACTTATAAGTGGCTTTAATTTATTGTGAACGTATAAGTGGCTTTAACTTATTGTGAACTTATAGTGGCTTTAATTTATTGTGAACTTATAGTGGCTTTAATTTATTGTGAACTTATAGTGGCTTTAATTTATTGTGAACTTATAGTGGCTTTAATTTATTGTGAACTTATAGTGGCTTTAATTTATTGTGAACTTATAGTGGCTTTAATTTATTGTGAACTTATAGTGGCTTTAATTTATTGTGAACTTATAAGTATCTTTAACTTATTGTGAACTTATAAGTATCTTTAACTTATTGTGAACTTATAAGTGGCTTTGCTGGGAAATCTCAGACCCAGAATAGTACTGAAACATAAGAACGAGAAAATCGTCATAAGAAGTGAGGAGATTCTATAGAAACAGTCACTGTGGGAGAGAGAGAGAGGGAGAAAGGGGGAGAGAAGTGAAAGAGAAGGAGAGAGAGAGGAAGAAAGGGGGAGAGAAGGGGAGAGAGAGAGAAAGAGAGAGAGGGAAGAGAGAATAGACGGGATTCAGGGAGAGACCGGATTTTCGTTAAGGGGTTTTTCAGTTAGATATTGGACGGAGTAGAGAGTTTGTTTTGTTATTCGTTCTTCTTGTTTTCCTTTGGACATGAGAGTCAAGTGTGGGGTTCTGTTGCTAAGAGATAACTTAGACGTCGCATGTTGAAATATGCTGCTAGGTATGAAGGTCGTGATTTCTACCAGCAATATAACCGTTTTGACAAGAAAGAAATAAAGGCCTGCAGAGCAGATGCATTGCTACAGAAGGAAGGAGTTCTGAGTGAACTATTGTGGGCGGTTGGAAAAGGTTTCTGAAAATAGTTGGGTGGTGGTTCAGTTTTATTAGAAGATAGAAAGAGTGAGGAAAGTATTTTTTTATCTGTTGTATTGTTGTGTATATGATCCTTGAAAAGGGCTTTTGCCAAAATATTGGATTATTGTACGTTCTTCATTTGTATCTGCTCATCTTACTTTCTGCCATTCTTGTTTCTGACCACTGTCCTCAGTCTTTCTATCTTTTTTTATAATAACTGAACCATACACCTCTATCTACTTTCATTACTAGAACCATACACCTCTATCTACTTTCATTACTAGAACCATAGACTTCTATCTACTATCATTACTAGAACCATACACCTCTGTCTACTTTCATTACTAGAACCATACACCTCTATCTACTTTCATTACTAGAACCATACACCTCTATCTACTTTCATTACTAGAACCATACACCTCTATCTACTATCATTACTAGAACCATACACCTCTATCTACTTTCATTACTAGAACTATACATCTCTATCTACTTTCATTACTAGAACCAGTTTTACCCCAGTCGCCATTTCTTATATCGTTTACCACTCAAAGACGTTTCGCGAAGCGACGGTTTCGAAGAAGTTGAAAACCACTAGACCAGCTGTCCGGTGTCTGGGATGTGTCGTGCTGTCATACATGACAGCGGTTTGTGACCAATTCCCATTTGGTGAAGTGACACGTGCGGAAATAAGATCCGCGCTAGAGCAGCTGTTTTTGTTCTCCACGCACAAAGGGAAATTACCTGGATAATCTTCATTTAATTTCCGTTCATATTTTACCAGCCTCCTTGTCGACCGACGAAACGACAAGCCATGTTTTATGAAGAACTGAGTCTGATCATACAAAAAGATAGTCATCCATGGAATCTTTTTGGGTATTTCCTCGAAAAAAAAAAAATTATTGATCCTGATGCTCTACCCATCCCAGCCATCTTTGTTATCTCCCTTTTGTTGAAAGTTTTTAAGGCCCTTCGTAAACCCTGATCGTCTTAGAGAGCTGGTATCAGAGCTAAGCTACGGCATGGCGTTCTATAGTTCCGTTCATTAGAGGCGTCGCTTTCAATCTGTGAGCGCGCCGGATTATGCTGAGATGTCGGGGGATCTACAAGAATGTAATGATAATCCAGAGAAGCTGATATTCCCTATTATCGTCATCCCTTTCCTCATTATTATCAGCTTTTTCTTGTAATTTAAAGGCCATTTGTTTCTTAGGTGCCTGTTTTGGATGTTTTTCGTCAAGGAACACGTTGTGATATCTCTGTCTCTCTCTCCTCCACCCCCATATTTCTCTCTCTCCGCCAGCTATTTCTAGATGTATTCTGTTTCTCTGGTGGCTTGCTATGGAACAAGGGATTTGTCAAAATGATCTGAAATTTTTAGATGGTCTCATGTATGGTATATGTGGTGTGTGTGAGACAAGAACAGTTTTATGTTGGTGTATGTGAGGCAAGAACAATTTTATATTGGTGTATGTGAAACAAGAACAATGTTATGTTGGTGTATGTGAGACAAGAACAATTTTATGTTGGTGTATGTGAGACAAGAACAATTTTATGTTGGTGTATGTGAGACAAGAACAATTTTATGTTGGTGTATGTGAGACAAGAACAATTTTATGTTGGTGTATGTGAGACAAGAACAATTTTATGTTGGTGTATGTGAGACAAGAATAGTCTCATGTTGGTGTATGTGAGACAAGAACAGTCTCACAATCTGCGAATCTAGTAAACGTTTTTTTTATCTGTGAGTTTAGTCAGTGTTTTATTTCAGTGAGTCTAGTAATTGTTTTATGTCAGTGAGTCTAGTCAATGTTTTATGTCAGGAATCTAGTCATTGTTTTGTGTCAGTGAGTCTAGTCAATGTTTTATGAAAGTGAGTCTAGTCTATATTATATGAAAGTGAGTCTAGCCAATGTTTTATGTCTATGAGACAAGCCTGTATGTCATTCCTTGTTTCAAGCCACTTTCCTATGTTATTTAATTCTCTCTTGCTAGTTTGTATGTAGCCAAACATCTTATGCAGGTTTGTATGTAGCCAAACATCTTATGTTGGTTTGTGTGTAGCCAAACATCTTATGCTGGTTTGTATGTAGCCAAACATCATATGCTGGTTTGTGTGTAGCCAAACATCATATGCTGGTTTGTGTGTAGCCAAACATCATATGCTGGTTTGTGTGTAGCCAAACATCATATGCTGGTTTGTGTGTAGCCAAACATCATATGCTGGTTTGTGTGTAGCCAAACATCATATGCTGGTTTTCGCTAGTTTAAAAAACAAATTTAAGGACACTCTTTTAAATTTGTTGACCTGCTTCCAGGTCAGCTGAAGCTTCATATATGCTGGCCTATTTTTCACGGGAACATTGTCTTTTTCCTCTATAGTAACAGTCATGCCCCAGCTCGTGCGCATCACATTCCAGTCCAGTATTACTTTCTTCCCGAGTGAAGGTCTCATACTTGCTTAGTTACACATTTTTTTTTACATCAAGACTGACCTGAGAAGGCAGCAGGCGACTAATGAGACTACTCTTATGTTAAAATGTACTTCTTGCAAATGTTCTTACAGTGCTTTCGTTATGTTCTATCAAGAGTTAGTTATAGCTAGAAACCAGGCAGCGTTTCTTGGATGTTCATGAACTTTGTGTGTGTGTGACTTCCTCAGCCACGCTGGGGTACTAAAGAAACGCTTCGCTATTTGTGGACCACATTGCAATATTGCATATAAACTGCTGGTCCGTAACTTGTATGTGGTTGGAAAAGTGGCTTTTGGATGTGAAAAACTTGATAACCGCCGTGCTAGATGATGGCTTTTGTTGAAAAAGATTTGGGCGCTTGGAAATCTTGTTTCAGTTTTTTTTTTTTTTTGGCCGTGTTGGTTTCCATGTCTTCCTGTTTTCAGAAATGGAGTTAAGATTGCCGTTGAAGTACAAGATAACTGATACTTCCAGCAGTAAAGGCTGAATATGTAGCTTGTAAACAATAATTAAGAGATGAGATCACGAAAAATAACGGCATAAAGTAAAGAGATGAGATCAAGAACAATAACGATATAAAGTAAAGAGATGAGATAAAGAACAATAACGATATAAAGTAAAGAGATGAGATAAAGAACAATAACGATATAAAGTAAAGAGATGAGACAAATAACAATAACGATATAAAGTAAAGAGATGAGACCAATAACAATAACGATATAAAGTAAAGATATGAGATCAAGAACAGTAACGATATAAAATAAAGATATGAGATCAAGAACAATAACAGTATAAAATAAGAGATGAGATCAAGAACAATAACAGTATAAAATAAGAGATGAGATCAGGAACAATAACGATATAAAATAAAGAGATGAGATCAAAAACAGTAATGATATAAAATAAAGAGATGAGATCAAGAACAGTAACGATATAAAATAAAGATATGAGATCAAGAACAATAACAGTATAAAATAAGAGATCAGATCAAGAACAATAACTGTATAAAATAAGAGATGAGATTAGGATCAATAACGATATAAAGTAAAGAGATGAGATCAAGAACAGTAATGATATAAAATAAAGATATGAGATCTAGAACAGTAACGATATAAAATAAAGATATGAGATCAAGAACAATAACAGTATAAAATAAAGAGATGAGATGAAGAACAGCGATGATATAAAATAAAGATATGAGATCAAGAACAATAACAGTATAAAATAAAGAGATCAGATCAAGAACAATAACAGTATAAAATAAAGAGATGAGATCAAGAACAATAACAGTATAAAATAAAAAGATGAGATCAAGAACAATAACAGTGTAAAATAAAGAGATCAGATCAAGAACAATAACAGTATAAAATAAAGAGATGAGATCAAGAACAATAACAGTATAAAATAAGAGATGAGATCAAGAACAATAACAGTATAAAAAAGGAGATGAGATAAAGAACAGTAATGATATAAAATAAAGATATGAGATCAAGAAAAGTAACAGTATAAAATAAGATATGAGATCAAGAACAGTAACAGTATAAAATAAGAGATGAGATAAAGAACAATAACAGTATAAAATAAGAGATGATATCAAGAACAGTAACAGTATAAAATAAGAGATGAGATCAAGAACAATAACAGTATAAAATAAGAGATGAAATCAAGAACAATAACTGTATAAAATAAGAGATGAGATCAGGAACAATAACGATATAAAGTAAAGAGATGAGATCAAGAATAGTAACGATATAAAATAAAGATATGAGATCAAGAACAGTAATGATATAAAATAAAGAGATCAGATCAAGAACAACAACAGTATAAAATAAAGAGATGAGATCAAGAACAATAACAGTATAAAATAAAGAGATCAGATCAAGAACAATAACAGTATAAAATAAAGAGATGAGATCAAGAACAATAACAGTATAAAATAAAGAGATGAGATCAAGAACAATAACAGTATAAAATAAGAGATGAGATCAAGAACAATAACAGTATAAAATAAAGATATGAGGTCAAGAACAGTAATGATATAAAATAAAGAGATGAGATCTAATGATCGTGAGTAGCATGTGATGATTAATAAAACCGTGAAAGACATTCCAAAATATAACTCCTGGCTGGCCCTTGTGACAGGCGGATCTTAGACAAAGTAACGGATTTACTGGATCAGACAAAGATTAGTTCTGGTTATGTCGCAACATTGCTAAGTTAGCTCCCATTATTAACAATGTTGGTGTTTGTTATGAAAGGAAGATCATGAAAACAGAAAACACGGAGGAAAATGTTTTCACATTTTGTTTTTACCTGGAGTTTTCTTTTTTTTTTTTAAATCTATGAAACTGACAGCCAGAATTTCGGCAAGCAAGCTTCTGACCAGACATCTGGGACTGGGACAAGAATGACTGACATTAAGTTTTTGTTTATGGTGTATTTCTGATCAAAACAGTGATCCATCCATCACCAAAAGAGAGAGAACCGAGAGCCCGTGACAGCGTTTATCTCTTGTCAAAAAATGTGACAGGTCACATCCAGACATCGGTGCACAAAATTTGAAGGAAACATAACTCTCTCTGAGTAGGATCAAGAATGAGCTTTTGATGCTTTTCCCAGACTCTCAAAAGAGACAACTCAGCAAACTCAATCATTCACTACCCCAGTGGCACAACATCCTGTTACCATGAGCACTACCAAAAAGGAAAGACGGGATCGGTGAGACCGTCAATCCAGCTTCAAAATGAAGAAGAGTAGGAGATTCTGGAAGGTGTCAACAGACAGAAGAGATGGCGGTTATCGCAACAAAACTTTGTTGCTGGCATAAATAAAAACAGCATGGGAAAGTGATAAGAACTTGCTGGGATGTGTAAATATTTGTTTCAAATCTTATTTCAGCCGAGGCTTTCAGATAAAGTAGATGTTTGTATCGAATGAAAATCGACACAGAACATAAACAGTACAACATTGCAAACGGTAAAGGTTCATGGTTGTCACGTGATGCTTGGAGGGTATCGATACTCACATAACACAAACATGAAACCATATCGGGAGCAAATTACAAAGTCGAAGTTCACATGAGCTGGTTACAACCACGACACTAAAAATAATAATGAAATAATACGACATTGTGAAACAATTATGGGGCTGTTCACAGATTAGGTGAGCAAATGACATTGCGTACAACACGTGAGGAAATCGTGGACAGACTTAACGAAGTCGGATACGAATCTTACTAACAAATGTATAACAATGGTCGATACTAGCTAGAATGGTAAGATAATGTGGCATTGCTTTGTCTCTTACAGAAGGCACGGCTTGTCGTTCACTGCTCCCTGATATTCTAATACATTATTCCTCTTCTTGTCACATGTGTGTGTGTCTCTCTCTCCCTTTCTTTCTCTCTCCCTCTCTCTCTCCCTTTCTCTCTCTTTCTCTCTCCCTCTCTACAACTCTGACTTAGACTGGTTTAACGACACAACTATATATTTTTTGAAACAAATATAGAACACGATACAACCGTAAGCTTTGCTTTTTTCAATAATGAGTAAAACAAGAGAAAAAGACACTGTTGTGAGAGATAATGTCAGGTAACCACTGTAACTACCTGACAGGTGATAGCATCACTGAGGGCTGCAAGGACGTATAAGTAATCCACGTGTGTATTCGATTCGAAATTCTCTTCGGCCGAATAATGTCTGAAGACTAAAATAGATTATTCTTATCCGAGATAAAAATTTGTACTTTTAAAAAAAATTGCAATACTGTTTAAAAAAAAATAGTGAACTAAAATTAAAGAGACAAAAGAAGGAACTGACTGATTTCCCAGAATTCTACTTTCTGTAAAATTCCTGGGAAGCAGTCGGAACATTCTCCCTCGGTCGTGATCAAAGCGAACTAAATGTTGTTAGACAGAGTCTCAAGCTATGGTGGCACTGATACAGCAGTGACTACCGAGTCGGTGTGTAGAGTCCGCCTCCAAATCTAGGGCTCTGGACCTGACAAGAGATGAGAACACTCGTGTGACCGAACTATGCACTGTACAGAACATTTGCTGTACTGTTTTCTGACAAAAGTTGAGAAACCCACTTGTGATTGCTGTGACTACAAAGGGCTGCTGATAGTTTATCTGACATGGCTGCTGATAGTTTATCTGACATGCTCTAGTTAGAAAGCCAAGTTTGTGTTCACTGTTATAAAGTCGTACATAAGTGATTGTTACGTGAGTGTCTTCCTTCCCTTAAAATACTTTCAAAAGTCACGTGCACGGATAGAATATTGTTGTCCTGGTCTCTTAGGAGTCTATTCCTTTTTTCTTTCTTTTTTTTTTTTCCAAAGATTAACTGATCTAACTATGAAATCAACACGGGACACATGAAATCAATACAGGACATATCATCTTTAAGGGAATATAGGAAAGTGAATGAAGAAAACAAAAATTGCAGGCAGTGGGGAGGGGAATGGAAGCGAGAATTAAACCTCGACCTATGCCGCGAAACAACGAAGCTCAGCCTCCTGATACGTCTTAAGTGAGGCCTGCAAGTGAAATATTGTCCAAGCACTGGGCGTTCTTCTTCTTCTTCTTCTTCTTCTTTGTCTTCTTCTTCTTCTTCTTCTTCTTCTTCTTCTTCTTCAAGCAATTTGTAAATTCTAGGTCACCGAAACTTTACCACATGTCAAAAATAAACAAATAAATAAATAAAATAACTAACTAACTAAATACACTGTAAATAAATAAATAAAATGAAAGTTTACATTCAAAGAATATCCAGAATGAATTAAATCTGACATAAAAAAAATGTAAAACCTATTTGTGAATCAAAGTTTGATTTTTAAAAAGGGAAACATATTTGTATGTCAAAGTTTGAATTTTTTTTTCCTAAAGAGGAAAACTTGTTTAAATCAAAGTTTTCTTTAAAAAAAAAGATCAAATTTGTTTCTTCTGCACCCTGAAATCACAGATCAGGGTGTACAAACAGAAGAAATGTACACACCTACCAGTGTTTGATGGTTGTGCGAGTTGAAGTGTTCACACACAAAAACTCACAGATATGGGACTCCGTCTGCATGTCTCTGTTTAATGTTGACTGACAAACTACAGTTGACTGACAAACTACAGTTGACTTTGCCGATTAATGACCCATTAATCTACCTGTAGTGATGTGAAGAATCAAAGCAATGGACCTAGATAAACACTCGCATTTTACTTTGATTTGAACATTTTTTTTTCCTCCCAGAAAAGTTGATCCTAAATGAAAATAGCAAATGAAAATGAAAAGCCGAAACACATGCACAAAAGATGATTGAGCGCTCCCAACTAATCCTTTTTTTTAAGGCCCGGCATGAAAGAGCCCGAAATGACTGAAATATTGTTAAGAATGTTGGCTTATTTTCCTCATCATTAATTAGCTCCGTCAGTTTCTGTCGCCTCAAAGGCTGTGTAAACAATAAACACACTGTCCTATTATCTTTTCGTCTCGGATAATGGATGAAGGGAAAACGGTGGAGAGATATAACAACACGCGCTTACAGTCTCCTTTCACAGAACAGTCTGGTGCCATCCTTTCATGCCGTCGCTGTTTCACGTGCTAAAATTCTCTTTACACCGGAAAGGAAGCATAGAGTTTCCATGGCGACATCCGTCACCATTGACCCGCAGTGATGCGCCTGCGCACCTCGCTCAAAGACCGCCGATCAATGGAGATATGACTTAAAAGGGGAAGTAATTTAAAGAGTTCCAAGGGCATGTAAACTGTAGCGCTGATGAAGATGAAAAGTACTTTTTTAACAAGTGTGATCCAGATGTCGGCTTCGTAGACTGATAATATCAGCTGTGTGAGCCGACCAGGGCATCATGACTCGTGTGAACACGAGCGAAAGGGGAACTAACAGATATCTCTCAGGTGAAGTTCAGCAAGAGTTATCTTTGCTTTCACCTTTTGTAATACATTCATAACCTGCGCTAGCATGGCCGGGTCGACTGAAGGACACATCTCAGAAAACAAGTAGCTAGCGTATAACAAAACAGTATCTGGGCGGCAACAATCACTGTTCAATGATTATATGTTACACACATACACACACAAGATGGCGTTGGGTGCTGATTTCATAATTCTGGAAAAATCAAGATAACAAAAACAAGATGCATCTTGAATTAACAATTCGTAAAAATGGACAGAAAGAGTCAGGTAGAGGATACAAGACATAGAAGAAAAAGGAGGACTAAATAGAAGGCACACCTATCTTTTATCTTCTTCCTAAAATCCACAAACCAGGTAACCCCGGACGTCCCATTGTATCAGCGTGTTCATGCCCCACTGAGCATATTTCTGACTTTTTGGACAGCATTTTCCAGCCGCTAGTACACAAACTACCCTCCTTTTTGAAAGATACCAACCACGCCTTAACATCTTTTGATACGATCACATTCTCTCAGCACCACATCTATCACATCTTTCTCCTTGATGTCTGCTCCCTATACACTTCTATCCCCCATGAGGATGGGCTTTTAGCACTCCGCTATTTTCTCGACAAAGACCCTCACTCCACCACTAGCACTGACACCATAATCAGACTTACACGGCTAGTACTAAACCTAAATTCTTTCGAATTCAACGGCGAATACTTCGAGCAAATCAGTGGTGTTGCCATGGGAACGAAAATGGGTCCCAGTTATGCATGTCTATTTATGGGCTTTCTGGAAGTCAAATTATGGGAAACCTACACTGGCAGATTTTCAGAATTCTATAAAAGGTAGATCGATGATGGCGCTGGAGTCACAAGTATGCCACAGGAAGAGCTAAAAAATTAATTGAATTCGCCAACTCGCTCAATAATAACAAAAAATTAACTTATGAAATTTATGAGAAGTCTATCAACTTTCTAGACATTAAAATTTCTATTGGCACAAACAGGCTTTTCACCTCTGTATTTTACAAGCTCACCGACAGCCACACTTATTTGCTTTACACCTACTCCCATCTTGAACCTTGTAAGAACTCCATCCCATACTCCCAACTCCTCCGTCTTCGGTGCATATGTCAGGATAAGTTGGACTTTATAGATCAGCCCAACAAGTTATTAGAATTTTTCCGTCATCACCACTACCCAGAAAAGGTCCTTCGTGAAGCCTTCAACCGTATCCAACTAGTGAGCCGCAAACCTCCTGGAACCTAAACACAAGATGCAAATAGGCAGTTGGAATGTAAGAACACTTAACCAGACTGAAAAACTAGCACAAACCATCGAGGAAATGCACAGATACAAACTAGACATACTAGGAATACAAGAAGCAAGATGGACAGGACAAGGCAGAAGGAAATTAACAACACAGCACACAGAAGATACAGTAATATGGTCAGGTAAAGAAGATCTTCATGAAGGAGGAGTAGCATTGATTATAACAAAAGAAGCATCAAGAGCATTGCTGAAATGGACCCCAATAAATGAGAGATTATTATATGCACGGTTCAACTCAAGATTCACGAAGCTGTCTATTATAGTTTGTTATGCACCAACAGAAGCGGCTGAAGAGGAATTAAAAGAAGATTTTTACAACACCCTCCAAGCCACAGCAGAAACAATATCCACAAGGGAACAGAAGTAAGAGTAGACCAAAAGAGACATGGAGAAGAACAACAGAAAGGATGTTGAGCAATAGAGGGCTCACCTGGGCAATAGCAGAAAAAAAGGCGAAGGACAGGCATTTGTGGAAAATCTTTGCGGAAGCCCCATGTGCCCTGGACACTTAAGGTTCAGAGAGAGAGAGAGAGAGAGAAAGAGCCGCAAAGAAGTATTCAGGAAAAAGCCTGTTGCTCCATCTGACAGAGTTAAGTTACTACTGCCTTTCCACCCTCACGGTCAGATGGTTAAGAAAATTCTTTATCGTCATCTGCCGCTAATTCAACTCGACCCCGACACTAGCGACATTTTCTTTGATCCACCCCTGTTGGCATACAAACGTGAGCCAAACCTTAAGGACATCCTCGTCCACAGCCACTTGAAGCAGAGCCTTACACATGTTGGCACCAGAAAATGTAACCGCCCCCGCTGCGTTACCTGCCCGGTAGTTTGGGAAACGAAAACAATCACCTTTCCCAAAACTATCCTCACTCTTCATGAGGTATTCACATGCGAGTCCCGTAATGTGATATATGTCATCGTTTGCAAAAGATGCAGGATAACGTATATTTGTGAGACTGGCCTCAGATTAGGGGACCGCATGCAAAAACATCTGTACGACATCACCCAGCATGCTTCGAAACCAGTCCCGAATCATTTCAATGGCCCCAACCACAGAGGCAAATCTGATTTTCTGGTAACAGCCATAAAACAATATCACGCAGATGACACAAGCCGCATGGCGCTTGAGAACCGCTGCATTCAAAATTATGGGACGCTGTAGGCGCATGGGTTAAACTCGCTGTTCAGCTACACTTAACATTCTCTTCAGTCATTATAGTTACCTCTCCACTAAGCTCCACCCCCTTCTTACTTGTCACACAAATTTCAAAACCTCCTCACAGCATCACTTTGCAACCCCTCTTCCCTAATCATCTGTTTCACCTTCTCCTGGCTAGGTCAACATTGTATCACTCTCCCTCCCCTCCACAGTTCCCCATCCACCAACCCAGTTACAACCCACCAACCACATATCACAAGTCTCCATTCAAACAGTCTCCACGTTCTACTAAATCCATTCCTGACACACACCGCCGGGCAAGCCACATCTTAGAATTTACAGTTAAGTACTCTATTTAATTTTTTAAAAATAGTATTCATGTGAATCTATACTTTATCTCCTCTCTCTATTTCTTCATCCTGTATGTTTTTGTATGATTAAGGCTCACGCCGGAACGTCACAACTCTGTAGTGGTTATAAGTAATAAAGCTGCTCCTACTTTCTTCCTAGTTTATACATCCTGAATATAAGACCGGCTCTGCTTCAGGGGCGCATCACTCCACTGCCAGAAATGACTGAAGGGGAGACCATTACTACATGGACTGTTATACATGTATTACTTTCAATATACTTGTGTATATTTATTGTTACACTCTGTGCAAATGTTACAAAAATATGTACTTTGTTTTGACTAAAATGGGTTAGTATGAGAACAGTGATCATGAATCAACCTTCTCCACCCACAGCTCATCAAGCATGTTTACTGGGCACAAGCCCTGGGAACGAACTAACACAACAGGGAGTCAGTTGCTGGGAACGAACTAACACAACAGGGAGTCAGGCATATAGTGTGTGTGTGTGTTGTGTGTGTGTGTGTGTCTGTCTGTCCACGGTCATGCCGAGATATGGAGAAGAAATTTTAGCTTTTGGGTTCAAGTACGCAGAAAAACATGGCCTGCTTACACATCCACACAGTCCAAACTTACACATACACACAGTCCAAACTTACACATCCACGCAGTCCAAACTTACACATCCACACAGTCCAAACTTACACATCCACGCAGTCCAAACTTACACATCCACGCAGTCCAAACTTACACATCCACACAGTCCAAACTTACACATCCACATAGTCCAAACTTACACATCCACGCAGTCAAAACTTACATATCCACACAGTCCAAACTTACACAGCCACACAGTCCAAACTTACACAGCCACACAGATACTTTATGAGACTTTGAGCAAATAATCAGTGGGACAACCACGTCATCAAGCAACTGTAGAAAAGATATGCAAAAGTAGAAATGAGAAACAAGCAAATTCTGCAACGAGGCAAAAACTTCAAGCAGAGATGAAAGAAGTAGTTTCAGCACCTCTGTGTAAACAGTCCAGGCCACTTAAGAACGCCAAAGATTCCAGAAATAATTTACCACATCCCTTCGAAAAGAAACATTGGATGACAAAAACGACCTTGGTGCATCCACTGTGAGAAGATCTAATGACACATTATAAACACTTGTCCTTCAATCCTGAGACTTAAAAAAAAATTACCATATGTATTATAATAACACCGCAATAGGTAAAGGTAAAGGTAATCCTGTCATGCCTAAGAGGCACATAGGGATATGGTGTTAGTGCCCATATTTTCCTTGACCTCTCAGCACACTAGAGGGTGATATGGTCGGTATCACGCCTGGCCGCCTTTCCTTCCCCAACTCTAGAAGAAGTCGGGTACCCATTTCTACAGCTGGGTGACTGGAGTGCATCCGGCCGGATTCGAACCCCCGATCTTCGCCATGACAGACCAGTTCACTAACCACTTCGCCACTCAGACACCCACCACTTTAAGTTGTAATTTATAATTAAACTACATTTTTCTTCCAGTTAAACAAAGGATTACTACTCCCAAGATTTAAAATGTTAACTAACAGTTACAGGTCATCTTTTCTGAACTACTGCAGGTGGTAGACCTGGAATGTTTGTTGACCCGCGCCTCACATGGATCAGGGTTCAGTCAAGTCTGATGTTTGTTGACCCGCGCCTCACATGGATCAGGGTTCAGTCAAGTCTGATGCTGATACACAGCTAATTTTATGAACTCTTGGAAAGCGTAAGCTCATATAATGGAGAATATATGCGAGGAAAAAAAAACGATGAGCTACGGAGTGTACGGTACCATCGCCTGTCGATGACTTACTGTGAAAAAGGAAACATGAAACAAATGAATATTCTAAATGTAGAAACATTTTTTTTTGGTAGCTGTGAGAGGGAGGGGAGAGGAGAGGAAGAGAGAGAGAAAGACAGAGAGAGAGAGAGAGAGGCAGTGAGTGAGAAAGACAGAGACAGTGAGTGAGAGGAAAAGACAGACAGACAGTGAATGAGAGAAAGAGAGAGAGAAATAAAGGCAGTGAGTGCGAGAAATAGAGAAAGACAGAGAGAGAGAGAGAGAGAGAGAAATAAAGGCAGTGAGTGCGAGAAATAGAAAGAAAGACAGAGAGAGAGAAATAAAGGCAATGTGTGCGAGAAATAGAAAGAGAGAGAGAGAGAGAGAGAGAGAGAGAGAGGCTTGTTATCTGGACACTACCATAACAACAAGATTCAGCAGCATGAATCTAGGAAAACAGTGTCTCTCTAGACAATTAATCTGACTGTTAGTTTTCCTCTATTACACGCAACTTTCTAAAAGCGCCTTTTGCTCGCAAGCTCTTACACATATATCTTTAAAGAACGCTCATGACATATAAACCCGCTTGAAACAATGAGCCTTCAGAAGCAAAGTACATGTTCTCATTAAATTACACCATCAGGAAAGTCCATGTTTTCACACGCAGGGGGGTTGGTCAGGAAATACTTAGAATTTGTGGGGGGGGGGGGGGGGGTTGTGCAGCATATATGTTTATGCAGTTAAACACGGTATGATATAGGTACCTGTTAAGACAGACAAACATTCATTTTCTTAGCACTTAAAAAACTGGCAAACACAAGGCAAGACAATGTTCATTGGTCAGTCAGCACAAGATGACGTCACCCTGAGAGGGGCCCGAACACAGCTTGATGATAAGGTAATATCATGGGGGCCCGAGAGCATTTGGGGGCCCATCACAATAGGTGTTGAAAAACGTAACCACAAAAGTGAGCTATTTGTAGTTGATACAATGGAGATCTTGAAACACAGACACGGAGTCGGATAGGGAGTGAGAGCTAAGATGGGTCTATTTAATTCCTGGTGATGACATGGGCAGCAGGCTTCTCCTGGAGGTCTATCGCCCCGATGAGCACGTCGATCCTTGTTCACTTTGCCTTACTGAAACAAAGCAGCTGTCTGGTTGGAGGAAGTATAGCGCCTGGGCAGATCTGATTCTAGTTCCTGCCAAGTCATTCCAGCAACAGCCGCCTTTACTTTCATCCAGAACGTAACCAGACAATACTAGGAGACCAGGCCCAGCGCCGAGGACAAAACCCTGCAGATATAGATGATTGTTTTATGAATTTTATACCAGGTAATGAATAGCACAGGTTCGGTGGGGCCCGTACTGTCTTATTTTATAGTGGGGGAGGTTAATCCACCACTGCCTGGGCCTTAAATATCCAACTAGTCCGTGTTTGACTGTCACTAAGCATAGACTGCAACTTCCAGTCTGCTAAAATTATACCGAACCAAAGATTTGTTTCGTCAATCTTCTAAAATTTATACTGAAACCAAAGATTTGTTTTGTCCAAAATAAACTTCGCGTTACTATAAACATCACATTCGTAACTTCAAACATTCGGTCCCTGCGGAGTTTCCGGCGATAAGGGTTGCCAATTACAGCGGACACGATATTATTATTATTATTATTATTTAATCTAAAATAAAGGACATTTAGTGATGAAACTGATCGTGAAGGTGAGATGTCCAAGCTAAAAAACACGCAGATTTCTGATCTTGCAACAACAATTACATTTTTATTAAATACAAAAAAGGAAAGAAAATCGTTGCTTGCTATTCGTTCACCTTCTGTGAAAAAAAAGAACAACATATACCTTCATCTACACCTATCTTTCTAATACCAATTTTACTGCAATAACAGTCCCTCACATCTCTCACCTTTTGGTTGGTGGCAAGTAGAACATTTATACAACAAAAGCAACAAACGACGGGAAGTTATATAAATATGAAGAGAGTGGTATGACGCGAAGCACTGACCAACACAGGCTCATTTCATGAATATGTACACAGCGGCTGAGTGAGGAGATAACATACGACTCACGTACGAGTTATGATGAACTATTTACGAGATAAATCATGTATATGTGTTGGCTGTAGGTCAACAGACTGTGACATTGACCTTGTTACACGAGGGAACGCACAAAAACATATTTATGTACAATAAATTAGAATTACACGCTACACACACGCGGAACAAATCGATACACGTGCCAGTCAAAACCGTATAGATTATCAGCTTTACGCATGGAAAAGTACACAAAAGTATCTAATCCACGAATGTTATCCATGTGGTGAACTTCATTTCCAAGTTACTATATCTATAATTAGAACAAAATAGTGAACCAGTCATTTTAAAAAATCACGGCCATAGTCAGAAAAAAATGTACTAAACCACATTTTTATGTGTGAAAAAATGTACCTCCATAATACACGGTGCCATCTCACGTGACAACTAGCGGGTTGCCAACGTGCACGTGATCCTGCGTGGCAAAATACAAACAGCAAATACTGCTCACCGTCACTACCTGCCAGAGTCAAATAACAAATAACATTCACAGAGTGAGCACTTTGTCACCTGGTAACAAAGATTCACGCATCAAAACGACAAATGACATATGAAAACTAAATTTTCGACAGCTTTACAACAAGAATCATCAACGATGTTACTAAACCACAGTGGCGATGCCAGGTTCCGAGTTAGCACAGTTTTTGTTTCTTCATCGTCAAAAAAAAAAGTCTTCAAATTAAAATCATGTCTTCGATTGCAAGTAATTATTTTATTTAAAATGTAAACAGCTGCAATGTTGAATAATTATGCAGGATTGCACTTTCTTTTCAAATTCAGCCATTACTTTGGGTTATTTCTGAACAATAAAATTCCAGTCTTCTCCTGCCAGTTTAGAACAAAGACAGCGTCTTCTATAACGGCATTTATTTTCAGTTTCATTTGTCAGCTTTATCTCATTTTTGCTTTGATTCATGTTTTCTAAAAGTTTATTTTATTCTAATTGTTAGGTGAAATTTATTACAGACAGTTTTAAGACATGAATTGAAAAGCGGCCTGTAATATAATTTATATTATATAATTTACCTGTATACATTTAATAGTAACATTTATTATTGACTGTTTAAGAATGTTAAATGTTGAGTTTAACAAACAGTTAAAATTGATATCACTATTATTAAAATTGACATCACTGTTACTTTGATACAGAATAGAACTAAGAAACATCATCTTAGAAATCTCTGACATAGGATAGAAAAAGATTAGGTATACAATAAACTTCTGCCTAACAAACTACAGTTCTGACAAGAGTTTAGTATCAAATCTCACACAGTATCACTTCTGTACTCAGAATGTACGTACATTGTGTACTCTTCTGTACATCATAAAGGCTCATAATGCAGCACATAAGATTACATACCACATTTAAAACAAAAACAATACAAGAGTGTGTTGTTATAATGCAAACAATCAATATTCTCATTAATTTAAGCATCATATTAACGTCTCTAATAATAACAAAATTTATAACAAAAACATAACATGATCATGAATTTCGTATAGCCATGGCACATAACAAGAAGGGTGACTTTTTAAAATAATTATCAGCCAAAACTAGTTTAGATCGGCGATGTTATTTTTTTTTTTAGCTGTGGACCCCCTTTCCCGCCTGAGAATAACTGTGAACCCCCTTTCCAGCCGAAGAATAACTGTGAAACCCCTTTCCAGCCGGAGAATAACTGTGAACCCCCTTTCCAGCCGGAGAATAACTGTGAACCCCCTTTCCAGCCGGAGAATAACTGTGAACCCCCTTTCCAGTCGGAGAATAATAGTGGACCTCCTTTCCAGCCGGAGAATAACAGTGAACACCCTTTCCAGCCTGAGAATAACTGTGGACCCCCACCCCCACTTTCCAATCTGAGAATAACTGTGGACCCCCACCCCCCCCCCCACTTTTCATCCTGAGAATAACTGTGGACCCCCCCCCCCCTTTTTTTTTCTTCAGCCTGAGAATAACTGTGGACCCCCCCCCCCCTTTTCTTCAGCCTGAGAATAACTGTGGACCCCCCCCCCCACTTTTCAGCCTGAGAATAACTGTGGACCCCCACCCCCACTTTTCAATCTGAGAATAACTGTGGACCCCCAGCCTCCCCCCCTTTTCATCCTGAGAATAACTGTGAACCCCCACCCCCTTTTCCTCAGCCTGAGAATAACTGTGGACACCCCCCCCCCCCTCTTTTCAGCCTGAGAATAACTGTGGACCCCCCCCTCACTTTTCAGCCTGAGAATAACTGTGGACCTCCCCCCCCCCCCCACTTTTCAGCCTGAGAATAACTGTGGACCCCCCCCCCCCACTTTTCAGCCTGAGAATAACTGTGGACCTCCACCCCCCTCCCCCCCACTTTTTCATCCTGAGAATAACTGTGGACCTCTACCCCCCCCCCCACTTTTCAGCCTGAGAATAACTGTGGACCTCCCCCCCCCCACTTTTCAGCCTGAGAATAACTGTGGACCCCCCCCCCCACTTTTCAGCCTGAGAATAACTGTGGACCTCCACCCCCCTCCCCCCCACTTTTTCATCCTGAGAATAACTGTGGACCTCTACCCCCCCCCCACTTTTCAGCCTGAGAATAACTGTGGACCTCCCCCCCCCCCTTTTCAGCCTGAGAATAACTGTGGACCCCCCCCCCCCCACTTTTCAGCCTGAGAATAACTGTGGACCTCCACCCCCCTCCCCCCCACTTTTTCATCCTGAGAATAACTGTGGACCTCTACCCCCCCCCCACTTTTCAGCCTGAGAATAACTTTGGACCCCCCCCCCACACTTTTCAGCCTGAGAATAACTGTGGACCCTGCCCCACTTTTCAGCCTGAGAATAACTGTGGACCCCACTTTTCAGCCTGAGAATAACTGTGGACCCCGCCCCACTTTTCAGCCTGAGAATGACTGTGGACCCCCACCCGCCCCCCCCCCCCCACTTTTCAGCCTGAGAATAACTGTGGACCCCGCCCCACTTTTCAGCCTCAGAATAACTGTGGACCCCCACCCCCACTTTTCAGCCTCAGAATAACTGTGGACCCCCACACCTCCCCCCCCCCCCCTTTTCAGCCTGAGAATAACTGTGGACCCACCCACCCCCCCTCACTTTTCAGCCTCAGAATAACTGTGGACCCCCACACCTCCCCCCCCCCACTTTTCAGCCTGAGAACAACTGTGGACCCCGCCCCCCCCCACTTTTCAGCCTAACTGTGGACCCCCCTCCCGCCACTTTTCAGCCTGAGAATAACTGTGGACCCGCCTCCCCCACGTTCCAGCCTGAGAATAACTGTAGACCCCCCTCCACCCACTTTCCAGCTTGAGAATAACTGTGGACCCCCCCCCCCCTTTTCAGCCTGAGAATAACTGTGGATTCCCCCCCCCCCCCCCACGTTCCAGCCTGAGAATAACTGTGGACCTCCCCCCCCCCCCACTTTTCAGCCTGAGAATAACTGTGGACCCCCCCCCCACTTTTCAGCCTGAGAATAACTGTGGACCCCCCCCCCACACTTCAGCCTGAGAATAACTGTGGACCCCCCCCCCACATTTCAGCCTGAGAATAACTGTGGACCCCCCCCCCCACCTTTTAACCCTGAGAATAACTGTGGACCCCCCCCCCCCCACCTTTTAACCCTGAGAATAACTGTGGACCCCCCCCCCCCCCACCTTTTAACCCTGAGAATAACTGTGGACACTCACACTTTCCATCCTGAGAATAACTGTGGAATCCCCCCCCCCCACTTTCCAGCCTGAGAATAACTGTGGACCCCCCCCCCCCCCACTTTTAAGCCTGTGAATAACTGTGGACCCCCCCCCCCCCACTTTTCAGCCTAACTGTGGACCCCCCTCCCGCCACTTTTCAGCCTGAGAATAACTGTGGACCCGCCTCCCCCACGTTCCAGCCTGAGAATAACTGTAGACCCCCCTCCACCCACTTTCCAGCTTGAGAATAACTGTGGACCCCCCCCCCCCTTTTCAGCCTGAGAATAACTGTGGATTCCCCCCCCCCCCCCCACGTTCCAGCCTGAGAATAACTGTGGACCTCCCCCCCCCCCCACTTTTCAGCCTGAGAATAACTGTGGACCCCCCCCCCACTTTTCAGCCTGAGAATAACTGTGGACCCCCCCCCCACACTTCAGCCTGAGAATAACTGTGGACCCCCCCCCCACATTTCAGCCTGAGAATAACTGTGGACCCCCCCCCCACCTTTTAACCCTGAGAATAACTGTGGACCCCCCCCCCCCACCTTTTAACCCTGAGAATAACTGTGGACCCCCCCCCCCCCACCTTTTAACCCTGAGAATAACTGTGGACACTCACACTTTCCATCCTGAGAATAACTGTGGAATCCCCCCCCCCCACTTTCCAGCCTGAGAATAACTGTGGACCCCCCCCCCCCCCACTTTTAAGCCTGTGAATAACTGTGGACCCCCCCCCCCCCACCACTTTCCAGCCTGAGAATAACTGTGGACCCCCCCCCACTTTTAAGCCTGAGAATAACTGTGGACCCCCCCCACTTTTAAGCCTGAGAATAACTGTGGACCCCCCTCCCCACGTTCCATCCTGAGAATAACTGTGGAATCCCCCCCCCCCACTTTCCAGCCTGAGAATAACTGTGGACCCCCCCCCCCCCACCTTCCAGCCTGAGAATAACTGTTAACCCCCCCCCCCCCACTTTCCAGCCTGAGAATAACTGTTAACCCCCCCTCCCCCCCCCCACTTTCCAGCCTGAGAATAACTGTTAACCCCCCCCCCCCCACTTTCCAGCCTGAGAATAACTGTTAACCCCCCCCCCCCTTTCCAGCCTGAGAATAACTGTGGCCTCCCCCCCCCCACTTTCCAGCCTGAGAATAACTGTGGACCCCCCCCCCCCCCCACTTTCCATCCTGAGAATAACTGTGGACCCCCCAACCCCCCCCTTTCCAGCCTGAGAATAACTGTGGACTCCCCCCCCCCCACTTTCCAGCCTGAGAATAACTGTGGCCTCACCCCCCCCCCACTTTCCATCCTGAGAATAACTGTGGACCCCCCAACCCCCCCACTTTCCAGCCTGAGAATAACTGTGGACCCTGTTTCTGAAAAAAAAAAGCGATAAATCTAGATATGTTAAAAAAAAAAACAGTAAAGGTAAACCTGTCATGCTTTAGAGGCACATAGGGATATGGTGTTAGTGCCCATATTTTCCTTGACCTGTCAGCACACTAGAGGGTGATATGGTCAGTATCACGACTGGCCGCCTTTCCTTCCCCAACTCCAGAAGAAGTCGGGTACCCATTTCTACAGCTGGGTGACTGGGGTGCCTCTGGCCGGATTCGAACTCCTGACCTTCGCCATGAGAGACCAGTGCACTAACCACTTCGCCACTCAGACACCCTTAGATATGTTAAGATTTTTCTAAACGTGTTAATCCATTCTTTAATTTGTGGACCCAACCCAACCCCCCCCCCCCATAAAAAAAAATCCTTATGTGGATCCCTTAGGAGTCAGTGGACCATAGTTTATGAACCATTGGCTTAAACTGTTATGTTCTACTCTTGAGAAAATTAATTTGTGGCAAATCCTTGCTGTGTTGGGAACAGATATAAATATCTCAGCCATGACTCTTCAAAATTATTTCTTCAGGAAAACTCTACAGAATTTTAATACCTAGAATTTTAATTACATTTTGAACATTTAGAGTTTTTTAATAAGTTTTGAGAATTTAAAACTGAATGCTGTACTAAATATTCAAAATTTAAAAAAAAAGAAAAACAAATTCACTTAAGTTCTTATCCTAAAGATGGCAAAATCCAGTGCTGGAGGGTCAAAGAACTGGAGGTTATGAAATACCAGAGATTAGATATGCTGATGACACAGTGTTACTGTCCACAACACAAAAAGGAATGGAAAAACTAATTATGTCAGTCCATAAGAATAGTGAAGAGCGAAACCTCTATCTTAATGCGAAGAAAACTAAACTGATGACAAGTGACAAAACAAATAAGGCAGCTGAAATATGTATCGGTGAGAAAAAATTGGAAAAGGTGGAGAGTTTTGAATATCTTAGATCATTACTAACTAATAATGGAGATATCTTATTTCCTTCCCATGCCGTTAAACATCACATAGAGCTCGCAAGGTATTTCGCCAATTTTTCCTGTCTTCGGCGAGCCTTTAAACCTCATCAAGGGATTTTATGCCTATTAATTTGGCCTCTCTTAACAATGTCCTCTTCAGAGTTTCATGTGGTCTGCCACTTTTTATTTGGCCTGTTGTGTTCCACTTGATAGCTTGTTTTGGGATTCTCTGATCATTTCTTCTCATCAAGTGACCAACATATGTCCATCTCCTTTTCCTGATCACCCATGAAACTGGTTGTTGTTCAGTCATCTGTCTTATCTCTGCATTGTTCTTGAATTCGTTCCTCTTGATGCCGAGTATTTTCCTTAGGCATTTGTTTTCAGAAGAGTCTAATCTCTTGTCTATTTCTTTAGTTGTTTTCCAGCTTTCGCATGCATAAATGAGGGTGGATATTACATTTGAATTGAATAGTCTTAACTTGGTTTTTGTGCTTATAACTTTTGAATGCCATATGTTCTCAAGATTCAAAATTTAAAAAAAAGAAAAACAAATTCACTTAAGTTCTTATCCTAAAGATGGCAAAATCCAGTGCTGGAGGGTCAAAGAACTGGAGGTTATGAAATACCAGAGATTAGATATGCTGATGACACAGTGTTACTGTCCACAACACAAAAAGGAATGGAAAAACTAATTATGTCAGTCCATAAGAATAGTGAAGAGCGAAACCTCTATCTTAATGCGAAGAAAACTAAACTGATGACAAGTGACAAAACAAATAAGGCAGCTGAAATATGTATCGGTGAGAAAAAATTGGAAAAGGTGGAGAGTTTTGAATATCTTAGATCATTACTAACTAATAATGGAGATATCTTATTTCCTTCCCATGCCGTTAAACATCACATAGAGCTCGCAAGGTATTTCGCCAATTTTTCCTGTCTTCGGCGAGCCTTTAAACCTCATCAAGGGATTTTATGCCTATTAATTTGGCCTCTCTTAACAATGTCCTCTTCAGAGTTTCATGTGGTCTGCCACTTTTTATTTGGCCTGTTGTGTTCCACTTGATAGCTTGTTTTGGGATTCTCTGATCATTTCTTCTCATCAAGTGACCAACATATGTCCATCTCCTTTTCCTGATCACCCATGAAACTGGTTGTTGTTCAGTCATCTGTCTTATCTCTGCATTGTTCTTGAATTCGTTCCTCTTGATGCCGAGTATTTTCCTTAGGCATTTGTTTTCAGAAGAGTCTAATCTCTTGTCTATTTCTTTAGTTGTTTTCCAGCTTTCGCATGCATAAATGAGGGTGGATATTACATTTGAATTGAATAGTCTTAACTTGGTTTTTGTGCTTATAACTTTTGAATGCCATATGTTCTCAAGATTCTTGAAGATCAATGACGTTAATAGTGGAGATAGAATGAGGAAAATTAAAAGGAGGACATCTATCGCTCTTCAGAAAGAAAAACAACTAAAGAAGCTGTGGAGAGGAACAGACAGAACTACAGAAATCAGATTTTTAAGGGCATGCATCTTTCCCATGACAACATATGCCTGTAAGACCTGGACACTTAACAAAACAGCTGAGAAACACATAAATGCTTTTGAATGTAAATGCTACAGAAGAGTTCTTCAAATATCATGACACAAAAAGAACAAATATATCCATACTACAAGAACTTAATATTGAAGAAGGCTGGCTAGTAAAGAGGATTAAACAGAAAAAACTTAAATATTTTGGACACATTAAACGTCATGATAACCTAGAGAAAACCGTCTTGGAAGGGTACATAATGGGAAAAAGAAAGAAAGGAAGACCAAAGTGAAGATGGCTGCAAGATGTCGTTGATAATCTGCATATGGACGCATCAGCAGCAGGACATACTGATTACAACCGAGAGGTCTACAGGAGAGCTGTTAGGGAGGCAAAATTCCGCAAGGGATATGCAAATGACAGACTAACTGAGGGTCAAAGTTGCAGTGCGGCACTAGACTGCTGCGCTGAATTTAGACTTGGTGAGGCCCAAAATCATATAAAGCTTAAAACACCTACCTGTTAAAAACTTTAAAGAAATAATAATATATTCTGTGAGAGCTTAAGCTGTAGTTTGTTAAACTTATGCAGAAACCTGGCACTGTCTGTAAGTTCACCATGCCCTCTGAGTTCAGCATGCCCTCTGAATGAGTAATGATTTGAACACATCTAGACAAACAGAGTTATATATATCTATACAGTTTTTGTAAACATAACAATGAAAAAGTTTCCAACAAACTGTAAACACAACAACATAAAATACAACAAGCAAATGTAAATAAGTACAACAAAGCATTATTACGAAATCTGTTGTGTAGTGTGACCTTTTCACAAACATAATAATAATTCCAAAACATAATATGTGAAACTAAATCATATGCACTGACTATCTTCGATCCAGTTTAACCAACCAAACCCAATTCTTTTTGTAGCATCTGTATTACAAAGCTTGTTATCTTAAAAAGCATATATGAAACAAATATTACTAAGCAATACATTTATCATTTTTTTATGTATTTTGTATATATATATGTGAAAAAAATGAGGAAAGCAATGAAATACATATATATCTGAGATATGTATCATATGGCTTGTGTTGTTCAGTAGAATGAAGTTTTATACGGGTATGTTTGAGTCATCCTTATAAAATAAACATCTCTGAGAGGCTGATATTATGAAGGATGATATTTAGATAGATATATTTTCATCTTTATTTAAGACATTATATTTTTCTAAGCAAAACTAACAAGAAAGATGTTTTATGACAAAATATTCCAAGATGACATCTATTATGGCATCAGTGTGAATATGATGAACATTGTGACATTTTACAAGGTTAAAAATGGTAGGTCTTATTTAAGAAGTCATTTTTGTAGATAAATATGAACAGTATGAAATTATAGGATGTTTCTGGAGATATCTTCATGCCTGAGAGTTATAAAATGTGTAACTAATTTGACAAAACATCATTATTCATTCAGGATGTTTAGTGGTAAGAAAGAACAAAATGTCTTCAAATGTCCCTTAACTTTAGCACATGCTAGTGTAGATGTACTGGGCACCTTTGATTGGTACCTTTTGTGTAACATAGAGTCTCTGCATCCTTATACTATTTTCTTGTTAGGAGAAATTTTATATTTGTTTAGAGAGCTGGTTCATTCATATGTAAGAAAGAAATAGGGTAAAGTCAAGTTCTTGGCAAGATTCTGCCAATCAAATTTAGTACCTGACTTTTGTGTTAGGGAAAAGAGGCAGGGAGGCAAAGAGCAGGCACTTCATCTCTGGCAGGTGAGCACTTGAAAAGTGACATATCCAAACAATTTTTTTTCTACTATATGGCACTATATGGCACATAACATACTACATGGTCATATATCAGGTGTCCAGATGAAGGCGGATGTATGTGTTTATGCACTGTGTCTGAAAACAAATTACTGTATAAATGAATGGAAACAAATTATTGTATAAATGTATGAAAACAAATACTAATGTCTGGAAACAAATTATGTTATTGTCTGGAAACAAATTATCATTATGTTAAAATAAATGTATGCAACAAACACAGAATACATGAGCCTTTTCCACATATGATCCAGATTGGTGTGACATTTATCCACAAAAAATAGTTAAATAATGGAAAAATGAACATTGTACCATACGTAAACAAGCAAATGAATTCTGTGAAATTTTAAGTTTTCCTTCTGTATGTGCCCATTTCTTAGTTGTAGGTTTTCTTTGTTATAGTAAACAGGGAGAGAATTAAGGGAAGATAAACAGGGAGAGAATTAGGGAAGATAAAACAGGGAGAGAATTAGGGAAGATAAAACAGGGAGAGAATTAGGGAAGATAAAACAGGGAGAGAATTAGGGAAGATAAAACAGGGAGAGAATTAGGGATGATAAACAGATATGTGTACAGACTCTTAATCACGTGACATTTAATTACCAACATGTAATCATTTGGGGGGTCGGGTTTAGGGTTAGGGTTTGAGCTAGGGAGTAGGGTTAACTTTTAAGTGGACAAGTGAGAAAGTGTTAAGTGTCATGATTAAATGTCTTCAGTCTATACAGATGTGCCCTCTACTCCTTTTTTTACATTCTCCTCTCTTCTTTCCACTTTCTTAATTCCCACTCTCAAGTCTCCCTCCCCCCCCCCCCCAAAAAAAAATATTAATTTTAAAAAAAACCCAGGAGGTGGAAACGAAACCTATAAAATTAAAGAAAGATTCATCAGAAAAGCCATAAAACCTTACTTCACAACCAGAACAGGGAAGTAAGATTTCAAGCAAGAAGTAA
The DNA here is from genome assembly GCA_009760885.1 of Achatina immaculata. Lineage (NCBI taxonomy): Eukaryota > Metazoa > Mollusca > Gastropoda > Stylommatophora > Achatinidae > Lissachatina > Lissachatina immaculata. The sequence continues at coordinate 33,256,428 of CM019705.1, read as the reverse complement.
TGATTATACAAAATTTACCTGCCCACTCCTGTAGTTCATTCACTGTTATTGAGCATTTGAAACATCAGCATGTGATTTATGTACCCGTTGCTGTATTCTCTAACCTATCAAATTCCGCTCAAGACGAAAGATAAATATATATTTAAATACTTGGAGTGACCTGTACGCACTTAGCCTGAAGGCCAATATCACCTGTGAGCAAAGATTCAAGGTGTCATATCACCTGTGAGCGGTTACAACACTGAGGAAAACAGCGGCAGGTACGAGGATGAGGCCAAGAGTCAAGCCCTGGCATCCGTTGCCTGCGTTGATGACTCCGCTGGTTTTTCTGTTTCCTCCGTGGGTTTCGATGATTTCCCCTGAAGGTATACTCTTGTTGTCGTAGATGCCCTTCTGGTCTCGTGACTTCTGGGACTGGGCTGGGTGCACCGGGGATGGGCGGGTGGTGGAGGCAGAACACTTTTCTGAAAAAAATGTTACATATGAAATATCTGCTAAAGTTGATATAGGTGGATCCCATGAAATATATGTTTTATGAATAGTAGATTACATGAAATATATGATTATGAAAAGTAGATTGCAGAGCTAGAGTAACAGCAGAAAACATGTCAGGCAACTCTGTACATGTATGTCAGGAAAATATGTATGTGTATGTCAGACAAATCTTTATGTGTATGTCAGGCAAATCTATATGTGTATGTCAGGCAAGTCTGTATGTGTATGTCAGGCAAGTCTGTATGTGTATGTCAGGCAAGTCTGTATGTGTATGTCAGGCAAGTCTGTATGTGTATGTCAGACAAGTCTGTATGTGTATGTCAGACAAGTCTGTATGTGTATGTCAGGCTTTACATGACACTGTGGAGATCTTTCTCCCTTTTACAGAGTCAAGCAGCTGAGTGGTGAAGTAGTTAGCGCACTCAGTTCTCAGGTGAAGGTTGCTGGTTCAAGCCTGACTGGAGATGCTCCAGTCACCCATCTGTAGAAAATGGAACCTGACTGTTTATCAAACAAGGAAGGAAAGGCAGACAAGCGTTGTGATCATATCACCAGTCTGTCAACTGACCATCTTTTAGTCTGTCAACATATCACCATTTAGTTTGTCAACTGATAACCCTTTAGTCTGTCAACATATCACCATTTAGTTTGTCAACTAATCACCCTTTAGTCTGTCAACATATCACCATTTAGTTTGTCAACTAATCACCATTTAGTCTGTCAACATATCACCATTTAGTTTGTCAACTGATAACCCTTTATTCTGTCAACATATCACCATTTAGTTTGTCAACTAATCACCATTTAGTCTGTCAACATATCACCATTTAGTTTGTCAACTAATCACCATTTAGTCTGTCAACATATCACCATTTAGTTTGTCAACTGATAACCCTTTAGTCTGTCAACATATCACCATTTAGTTTGTCAACTAATCACCATTTAGTCTGTCAACATATCACTATTTAGTTTGTCAACTAATCACCATTTAGTCTGTCAACATATCACCATTTAGTTTGTCAACTAATCACCCTTTAGTCTGTCAACATATCACTATTTAGTGCACCAAGTAATAACTCTTTATTCTGTCAACTAATCACCATTTAGTCTGTCAACATATCACCATTTAGTTTGTCAACTAATCACCTTTTAGCCTGTCAACATATCACCATTTAGTTTGTCAACTAATCACCCTTTATTCCGTCAACTGATCACACTTTAGTCTGTCAAATGATCACCGTTATTCTGTCATCAGATCAAGAAAAAAAGGGAGAACACCAATATTCCAAAGACTCTATGATGGGACATGTTTGTTTACGTGTGTGAATTATGCACATATATATGCAGGTTTGGGTGGAATGTACGGGCACTATTTTCAATAAAATGCACACAGTTTAAAAGTGATTTTCCAGCTGACAGATTTCTTTGAAACTCCATCACAAACTGGCATATCAAATTATAACAAAATGACAATTTGAAGACGTTCATTTTGGCACAAATTCTTTCAGGAGGTATTGGAGGGGAAGGAGGGTGAGATGGAGGAGGGGAATGGATACTTCACTCATGGGAAACAAGACACTTAACACATAAAAAGGACACTGTGTACACGAAGAAGGTGGCTGCATCACAAGATGTGAGCAGGCCAGCAGACATGACAGTTCTTGTACTTTGGTGTCACGGAATGGGGAGGGAGGGGCTCATGAATTAATGCTGACCACTTGACCCAAGTGACCTTGTTTTTAAAGTTACAGGCAAACCACTGTTGACCCACTACCCATTTTTACAGGCAAACTATTGTTGCCTACTATACATCTTACAGGCAAACCACTGTTGCCCACTACCAATTTTACATGAGTTTTGTGTTTGAAGAGTACAACAGTGCTTGCGTGATTAAGCTTGCACACTCAGGGAGATAAGAAGAGCTGTGGATGTTGGAGATAAGAAGAGCTGTGGATGTTGGAGATAAAAAGAGCTGTGGATGTTGGAGATAAGAAGAGCTGTGGATGTTGGAGATAAGAAGAGCTGTGGATGTTGGAGATAAGAAGAGCTGTGGATGTTGGAGATAAGAAGAGCTGTGGATGTTGGAGATAAGAAGAGCTGTGGATGTTGGAGATAAGAAGAGCTGTGGATGTTGGAGATAAGAAGAGCTGTGGATGTTGGACAGTTGCTCGGTTGCTGACCTGACTCTAACAAGGAACTTGCATTCTCTACATTGTAATTCTGGTGAATATATTTATATATATCAGTAAGTCAGTCAGTCATTTGCATGTCCCTTGTGGAACTTTGCCTCCTTAACAGCTCTCCTGTAGGCCTCTCGGTCGTAAGCAAGATGCCCTACTGCTGATGCATCCATTTGCAGATTATCAACGATGTCTTCGCCTTGGTCTTCCTCTCTTCCTTTTTCCCATTATGTACCTTTCCAAGACGGTCTTCTCTAGATTATCATGACGTTTAATGTATTCAAAATATTTAATATATGTTCTCTGCTTAATCCTCTTTACTAGCCAGCCTTCTTCAATATTAAGTTCTTGTAGTATGGATACATTTGTTCTTTTTTGTGTCCATGATATTTGAAGAACTCTTCTGTAGTATTTACATTCAAAGGCATTTATGTGTTTCTCAGCTGTTTTGTTAAGTGTCCAGGTCTCACAGGCATATGTTGCGATGGGAAAGATGCATGCCCTTAAAAATCTTATTTTTGTGGTTCTGTCTGCTCCTGCGTGCCCAATTCTTAACCCTTTTGAAATAAAGATCAATCAATCAATCAATCAATCAATCAATCAATCTCTACAGATTCTTTATTTGTTTTACTTTCTGAAAAGTGATGGATGTCCTCCTTTTAATTTCTCTCATTGTATCTCCATTATTAGTTATTAATAATGATCCAAGATATTCAAAACTCTCCACCTCTTCCAATTTTTCCTCATTGATATAGATATATATTTCAGCTGCCTTATTTGTTTTGCAGTTATCATCAATTTAGTTTTCTTCGCATTAAGATAGAGGTTTTGCTCTTCTCTATAATTACGGGCTGACATAATTAGTTTTTCCATTCCTTTGTGTATTGTAGACAGTAATACTGTGTCATCAGCATATCTAATCTCTGGTATTTCATAACCTTCAATTTTTATGCATCTTTGTTTACATCTTCTCTGACATTCCTTATTATATGTCTAGTATACAAGTTGAATAAGTAAGGCGACAGTATGCAACTCTAACGGACCCTTTTGTTCTATGTCAAACCAAGTTGTTGTTTCACTATGTATTCTTACTGTTGCCTGTTTATATAGCATTGATGTGAATAGCAGAACGGTGGATTTCTTAATGAACTCCCAAAACCTTTTTTTTTAAGTTTGACTTTCCAACAGATCCACTCCCACGTGTGACCCTATAACCAAGGTGTAGTGGGTCAGTCAGTTTTCTAGAGAAGAGTGACAAGACATGACCATGACAAACCGGCGATCGCTGGACCAATGGCACATTGACCTTAGCTCGAAGGCTTGCTATAAGAACTGTCTGAACAAAAGTGGGTGGGGTTTCAACAGGGGAAATAACCGGATTAATATATTACTGTAAATATGGTTACTCACTGGCTGGTGATTTGAGAACAAACTCCACTGGTCGGCCGAGAACGTTTAGTCTCTCACTGCCACAGTTTGAATCTGCCTCCAGCTCGTAGCCGTTCACTGTTACTTTGTAGACCTTTAGAGTGAAACCATGTTATTTAATTTAACCTTTCTTAACAGTTTTCTGAAAAGACATATACTGTTGTCATTTAACCGTTGTTAATAATTAACTGTTAAACTGTTATATCTGGCATTTTCAATGTTAAAATAGGTGTAGCACAGACAGACTTCTCATTTTGAGATTTTAACCATAAACACAAAAAAGCAGTCGGTTATGGCGAATCAGCTGAGCGTGTTCTGTCGATGTCTCACAAATTTACAAACAGTTTTGTGGAAGAGGTATATGTGCTTGATCTCCACTGAGGACGTGATAACCGGTTAAATACCTGCTTACTACCCCGGTTCACATTTATTAACTGTCACCGCTGATACGAACCCGTTAACGGAACATGCCCATGAAAGACTGGAGAAATGTCTTACGCCGGACAATCAGAAAAGTGAAAAGGCAATTTGAAATTTATGCGGCGACTATAGCGGATATAAACTGACGTAGTACATCCTGTTCGCAATGGATGATGGGTAGTTTGAAAATGCACAGTACAGCTGGGCAGGAACCGAATTAGGAACCGGTTCTTTCGGTTATTCTGGTAAAAGCAGGTACCCGGTTGGTTCTTACAAATCAATTTCTGGTACAGTAATACCCACCTTACACGTACTGGGCATCAGTGAAATGCGATGGCCAGAAGCAGGGAAAAGATCAGCCGAAAACCGTAAGTTAATCATACGTTCAGGCAGAGACGGTGGGAAATATCAAGGAGTAGGTATGATTATGTCAACTGCGGCAGCAAAGAACCTTACAGAATGTGAACCAGTGAACAGTCGTATATTAAGAGCACGATTCCAAATAAGACACGGAAGAATGACAATCATACAATACTATGCACCCAAGAACGATGCAGATGGCGAAATAAAAGACATTTCCTATCACCAACTACAACAACTCATTAACAAAGTTTCTAAACACGACATCTTAGTTGTCATGGGAGATTTTAACGCCAAGGTAGGAAAGATAACACCGACATCGAAAAGTTATGGGAAAAGAAGGGATTGACACGTTAAATTAGAATGGAGAAAGAATAATTGAATTATGTCTAACAGAGGGCATGGTCATTGGAAAACATTTCCACACAAAGAGATACATAAAACAACATGGATATCTCCAGATGATAGAACCAGAAATCAGATAGATCATTTTTGTATTAGAAAGCAATTCAGAACATCTCTGATAGATGTAAGATCATATAGGGGGTGCAGATGTCAACAGTGATCACAATCTGTGTATAGGGTGAATAAGACTAAAACTGAAAAGCCAACACAAGAAAGCATTACTCAGAAAGATAAACAGTCAAAGTCTCAGGATGAAAATACTAAGAGTAATTTTTAATCTGGAACTTGCCAAACAGTTCGCTGCATTCAGTGAGGTAGAGGAGACAGATATAGATGACTTATGGCATTCTTACACCACAGCTATAATTACAGCAGCTAAAATAAGTGCTGGACTGCAAACAACAAATAGAAAAGCATGGATATCAAATAACACATGGAAATCCATACATAAAAGATGGGCAGCCAAATTAGCCGTGTTGAATGTAAAAACAGATCTTGAACGAGATTTGGCAAAAGCAAAATACAAAGAACAAGACAATAAAGTAAAAAGTTCAGCTAGATGGGATAAAAAAGAATACATGGACAATATGGCGAAAGAAGCGGAGAAGGCAGCATAAACAAGAGACAGCAAAACTCTATATAACATACAAAAGAGGCTAACAGGTACTATTACATCCAAAGAAATACCAATCCTTAGCAAAACTGGCACACTTTTAACGTCAAGTAAAGACTAAAAGCAAAGATGGGTCGAACACATCCAAGAAATACATAATCGACCACATCCAAAGACCTTTGAACCGATTTACCATTCCTAAAACTAAATGTCAACCTAGATGAAATTACATTGCATGAAATTGAAATAGCAGTGAATCTAATGGCTAACAACAAAGCTGCAGGTGAAGATGAAATAACAGCCGAAATGTTAAAAGCTATTAATATAGACACCATGAAACAACTATAGAGAATTTTCAATAAAGTTTGGAAAGAAGAAAAAGTCCCTTCTAAATGGTAAAAAAAGGAATCATTGTTAAAATACCGAAAAGAGGCAACCTTCGCGATTGCAACAACTGGAGAGGAGTAACCTTACTATCAGTTGTGACAAAAGTATTTTGCGAAGTTATTCTGAATAGAATTCAAGATATAGTGGATGCTGCAATGAGAGAAGAACAAGCATGATTTCGAACAGGGAGAAGCTGTCTTGACCAGATCTTTACTCTAAGAATAATACTTGAAGAACATATTGAGAAGCAAAGACCGTTAATCCTGAACTTCATAGACTTTAAAAAGGCATTTGATAGTATACACAGCGAATCATTATAGAGGATTTTAGAATGTATGGAATACTATCTAAGATTATATATATATATATATATATATATATATATATATATATACCATCATTAGTGACCTCCTCAATGGATATGTTTGTGCATTCAATACAGACGAAGGATTGAGCGGATGGTTCCAGATTGAAACAGGCGTGAAACAATGATGTATATTGTCTCCTTGCTTTTTGGAATTGCCATAGACTTCATAATGAAAAAATGCTGCACAGGTAAAATGGGCATTGATTGGGTACGTGAGACCCAACTGGAAGATCTTGATTTTGCAGATGACATAACTCTTATCATCAACAATATGAAATCAATGCAAGTAAAAACAGATACCCTGTCTTCAGTGTCTAGTAAAATAGGACTTGAAATTAACAATGATAAAAAAAATAAAGAAGGTTCTCATTAACGACAAAGGACAAATATACGTAGAAGGAACAGCTGTTGAAGAAGTAAACCATTTTGCATATCTCGGCAGGTATATAGACCACAATAGTGACATCAGAAAAGAAGTTAGAATTCGAATTGCCAAAAGCAGCATTGATCTTCTAGAATCGTGAGAACATATGGCATTCAAAATTATAAACACAAAAATCAAGTTAAGATTATTCAATTCAAATGTAATACCCACCCTCATTTATGCATGTGAAAGCTGGAAAACAACTAAAGAAATAGACAAGAAATTAGACTCTTTTGAAAACAAATGCCCAAGGAAAATACTCGGTAAAAAGTGGAACGAATTCAAGAACAACACAGAGATAAGACGGATGAGCAAACAACAACCTGTCTTGTGGCTGATCAGAAAAAGAAGATATATGTGTGAGTGGTGTGTGTGTGAGTGTATGTGTTTGTGTGTATGTGTGTGTGTGTGTGTTAATTTCTGAACAATTTTCAACCACGCTAGCAATATATCTCCGTACCGTGCTGATTTTATGTGTTAACGTTGATGAACATACAAGTCGACCCTCGGAAAAATGTCATTGTTATAAGCCTGAATTTTTTTCCCGTGAATCAGTTCTTTCTAAATTTACCTAATATACTGCAGTTCGGTGTTGTACTATGAACTTTATGTGTAAAAAATGGTCCAAAGATCTAATATCAGTTCTGTGTGGAAACATATGTGAAACCATGGGCAAATTGTCGTTTATCTTATATTCCAATCATCACTCACATTTACTAAGGGCAATAACCCGAGAAATCTGTTCCAATAACCCGTTCCATTAGTACTTACTAAACAGGTACCTGAAGGAATCTGTTCCTAAAACAAAACGAGTAGTAACCGGCTCTAAAGCACAGTGCAGTGCTCTATCTTTAGTCTCGTTCATGTTAAGATTAAATAAACGTGGATTCTCCGCTGCGAGATTGCACCAGCGCTAAACAAAGTGTCCTGGGGAGCTGGTTAGATGGAATGAAAGCTGCTGAAATTCAGTGCAGAATGTTGGATCAGTACGGAAAGTGAAAAACAGTGTGACTCAAGGAAAAAAAGTTTATATACAGATATGAAGGTTCAAAGCGCGAAGAACTAGTGTAACCGGCCAGGTAAGATCTAGTCAGCCATGACAGTGCACATCCCCACTAAGCGGCCTCAACGCTGGACGATGGCCACAGCTACGGTTGGGTGCCTTCCTTCTTCCTCCTACAGCTCTGTCCGGCCTGCTCGTACTGCCGTGCTTTCTCTCAACTTAAAGGGCCTCCACGAGGTCGAAGGTTCACCTCTGGTGATGAAGCGGTGAAGACCCAGATTCAGGAGCAGCCGAAAAGCTTCTTCTCCCAAAGGAATGAGGGTGGGGGGGGGGCCGGTTAGTGGAATGAAGTGATAACCATCATGTTCATTTCTGAGTTATCGGTATTAAAGTTGACACTGTTTTTACTTTCTGTTTACCAATATTAAAGTTGACATTGTTTTTACTTTCTATTTACCAATATTAAAGTTGACATTGTTTTTACTTTCTGTTTACCGATATTAAAGTTGACATTGTTTTTACTTTCTGTTTACCGATATTAAAGTTGACATTGTTTTTACTTTCTGTTTACCGATATTAAAGTTGACATTGTTTTTACTTTCTGTTTACCGATATTAAAGTTGACATTGTTTTTACTTTCTGTTTACCGATATTAAAGTTGACATTGTTTTTACTTTCTGTTTACCGATATTAAAGTTGACATTGTTTTTACTTTCTGTTTACCGACATTAAAGTTGACATTGTTTTTACTTTCTGTTTACCGACATTAAAGTTGACATTGTTTTTACTTTCTGTTTACCGATATTAAAGTTGACATTGTTTTTACTTTCTGTTTATCGACATTAAAGTCGACATTGTTTTTACTTTCTGTTTACCGATATTAAAGTCGACATTGTTTTTACTTTCTGTTTACCGATGTTAAAGTTTACATTGCTTTTATCTTCTGGTTACTGGTTTTAAAGTTTACATTGCTTTTACCTTCTGGTTACCGGTATTAAAGTTTACATTGCTTTGACTTTATGATTCTCTCTTTACAAAAAAATCAGTTATCCATGTTTGATTGAACTATCAAACATGTATTCCCAGCTGACATGTTTTACCACTGTACCGAGTGCTTGACACTGACCTTAGCTCATACATGAAAATCAAAGCAGAAATTGTAAGAACAAATAGAACCACTTAAAGAATGCCAACTTAAAAACAACAATTCATATTGAGAAAACACAGAAAACAGAAACTCTATTATATTAGATAAGGGACGCTCACTGCTGTTCGGAAATTACTTGCAGCTTTTGGAGTTATTTTCCGCGACCATGAAACTGTTTACTTGAACATCCCGGAGTAAAAGAGAATTACCCAGAAAACAATACAGACTTATAAATCTAGCAAAAACTTACCAGACAATCTGCCGCCTTACGTAGGTCTCCTACGCGACCAGCAATGACGTACACACGGTCACTCTCTGTCCAGTTAGCGTAGCACTGTAGCATGTCCGCTGTGTTGAGAGGAAAGGCAGTGAACAGCCGTGATGGTTTGGGTTCGGTTATTAAAAAAAGAACATGATGGACTGACTGAGAGAGAAGTATACATTGGCAAGAATAAAAACCATAGACAAAGCTGAACGAGAGACAGATGGAAGAAAGATTGGAATAAACAGCACGGAAAAACACAGATAGATATACAGACAGGTACAACAGACAGATACAACAGACAGGTACAACAGACAGATACAACAGACAGGTACAAGAGACAGGTACAACAGACAGATACAACAGACAGATACAACAGACAGGTACAAGAGACAGGTACAACAGACAGATACAACAGACAGATACAAAAGACAGGTACAAGAGACAGGTACAACAGACAGATACAACTATCAGAACATGGGAACTTATCGTATAAATTATAACAGAAATAATAGACTTTAGTGGACAGAGCGGTAGATAAATATATAAACAGATTGAAGCATGGATGGATAGAGAGACGGAAAGAAAGAAAAAAAGAAAGAAAGAAAGTGTATATTCTGCTCACCTGCCTGTCCACCCGAACACTTCCCGTTCACGACTATCTCCGAGTCACGTGAACAGCCGATGTCCAGGTTACCGCTACACTCCGAACCTTTCTGTACAAATGAGTACACACCAGGCATTGGGCAAGGCTTGGTGTGTGACTCGAAGGCTGAAAAAGAGAGAGAAAGATTATGGATTATGCTCAGGACCATAAATAAACCAAAATAGATTAGTATGGGGAAATGCCTTGTCCACAGGAGCGGACTTTGCCAGCCGTCACCAGAAAGAGAAGGACAGTGTCCACAAGCCTGAAGATCTAGCAGAGCTGTGTGTATGTAAGGAGGCTGTCAGGCTAAAGAACCTCGCCACCAACAGTCTTAAGGCCCCACACTCGGCCCAACAGCCTTGAGGCCCCACATTCGGGCCAACAGCCTTGAGGCCCCACATTCGGGCCAACAGCCTTGAGGCCCCACATTCGGGCCAACAGCCTTGAGGCCCCATATTCGGGATTTTTCCTTCAGAGTTTGGTCCCGTCGTCTTCGACTCCCCCAGACTTATACAAGGGAGTGTATTTAACAGGGCTTGGTAGTAGCACTTAGTTTCTTAAGTACTGCAACAGACGACCAGACCAGACACGATATTCAAACAAAACATGGATTCAAAGCCAGCTTATATTGTAGGAATTCTAATATTTTAAAACGGTCTGTAATGTATATGTTGTTATATCGTATTTTACTGTTGGTATCGTATCTTTAAAGGCGCACGAAGATTGAAGATTGCACAGATTAACACATTCACACATTACAGAAAAATAAATGATAACACAAGTAGTTCTTGTTTCCAGGATCATCAATTATATTATTGCTATTCATCACTTTACATAGTTAACAATTCAAACAAAGGATCATAAAATTATATTGTTATTCATCAGCTTATACCGTTACCCACAAAATCATTAAATAAATTTCCTTAAAATGATTGACATTCGGATTGTACAACGCAGCTAACTGGCAAGAATGTGCCTATGCATAAATTCCGTAATACAGAATCAAGTGCACATGTATCACTTCCACATTACCGATTTAAAAAATAGCAACAACGTCAAAATCCTACATAGAACAATTCTGTCTTAGCTGAGTGATGACTATTCATTACCACTCGTAACACCATCATGGTGGACCGCGACTGGACTGGAGGAGTCGACTGCACAGCTCGCATCCATCCACATCACAGAGTAACCCAATACTAATCTACACACATTGGTTCTCGTTCGACGAATAAACATTCTCATTCGCGCTTGAACAATGACATGACTCCCCCGATTCGCTGGCCTTTCACGTGCTCAGCTTACAAATCCCGACCTATTAAAATTCTATTATGTTTCTTTATATACTAGGCCAGAGACGGACCTTTCCCAGAATTGCACACTTCCATTACTAGCCTGTCTCTGACCCATTATTTCTTACGCTACGGTTGCCAATCAACCCAGGTTTGCTATGTGCTTATCCATTCCCTTACATTATGAAGCATTAACATCTTCTTAACATATTTTTATTTTTCAAAATATTTCCTTTATATCTAATTAACGTGAATTTCCACAATATTTTCTCAAAGAAAGAGAAGAACAAGAATTATATTTATTTTCTTAACATAATTTCTGATGTAGTTTGCTATGATCGTTCGCCCAGTGTTTCACAAGAAAATGTATGTATGTTATAGGATAGGCATTACATATAAAAAATGTATGTGTGTTACAGGACAGACATTACAGATAAGAAAATGTATGTGTGTTACAGGACAGACATTACAGATAAGAAAATGTATGTGTGTGACAGAACAGACATTACAGACAAGAAAATGTATGTGTGTTACAGAGCAGACATTACAGACAAGAAAATGTTAGACTTCTGCTGATATTATCGTGTTTTAACCTCGCCTTTCAATGTAAGTCTTTTCTTTCTTTCTTTTCTTTTCAAATTAATCTCTCTGTAATGTATGCTACAAATGTAATTGTACTGTTATTTACACAAAAATAGTTGTACATTTTGTAGCCATTTGTGATAGAAATTATGGTGTAAATATGTCTTTTGATGGTCTAAATATGTCTTGTGATAGTGTAAATATGTCTTTTGATGGTCTAAATATGTCTTTTGATGGTGCAAGTATGTCTTTCATTTCTTGTAATGCTGCAAACATTATGTTACTCTTTGTTTATATTTCTGTAAGCATAGTATCGCCGAGTCCAGCGGTTCACAACATTTTTACTCCAAAGTGTCACAACAAAAGTTGCGAAACATCATCTTACATATAATATGTAATGGGACGAAAGTTCTTTTTTTTCTAAATTCAAGGGACAGCATACAATAAAAAGTCGAAATCACGGTTGCCGGTTACATGAAATCACAGTTGCTCGCTACGTGAAATCACAGTTGCCGGCTACATGAAATCACAGTTGCTCGCTACGTGAAATCACAGTTGCCGACTACATGAAATCACAGTTGCCGGCTACGTGAAATCACGGCTGCCGGGTATGTGAAATCACAGTTGGCAGTTACATGAAATCACAGCTGCCGGCTACGTGATAATGCTCTGCGGTCTACAGGTTGGGAACCATTGCCTAGTCGATACGTAATTAAATGGTGTGGGTAGAGCTGAAGGGAAAAAGAAGAGAGCGACAAGAAGAGTTCATTACAAGAGGCAACTAAAGGGAGGTTTTATTCCACAACAGCAGAGGTTCGTGAGGGCTTGCCGCTCGATCATAAATCGATAATGATAGATCAGTCTTACAGAGAAGAGCACTGAAGCTTGCGATCTCAACACAGAAAAACACAGAGGCAAAAAAGGCACAGATGATACTAGATGTATCTATCTTGGTAATGTTCGTTTTCCACCTGTTCGTTCAGGTTTTACGATTATCTTCATGTCAAAGGCAAATAACCGTAAATTGGCTACTCTGTATTTATCGAACGTCAGTGTGTTCTCTTTATCGATATTGCATCCAGGTTTTCTATTTTTCTCACTAATAGCTCTTCTAATGAATAAATTTCTCTTTGTAATTTTTTTTCATGAAATTTTATCTATGAATTAAGAGTAGGGTGAAGAACTGTCAGAGTTAGTGTGTATACATCCGGAGAATGGCTACAAGCTCACTCACTGACGTGGATAATGTTTCTTCTTGTTTTGATTAGCTAAAGCCTATTCATGACTGAATAAAAATTTTCATTTCTTCTCTCGTCTTTTTTTTAGGCTCCGCGTACATAGCACGGAAAGCAGCCAGCCTGGCACATTAGAGTAGAACTAAGAGGTTAACTTGGCCAGGGGATGAGCACAGCCTGGCTCTCGCCCTAACTCTGGCAACCTGGCACATTAGAGTAGAACTAAGAGGTTAACTTGGCCAGGGGATGATCACAGCCTGGCTCTCGCCCTAACTCTGGCAACCTGGCACATTAGAGTAGAACTAAGAGGTTAACTTGGCCAGGGGATGATCACAGCCTGGCTCTCGCCCTAACTCTGGCAACCTGGCATATTTCATCACAGTTATCAAGAAAAACATGATCATCTCCATTGTTTCTGTCATCGTCGTCATTATCACGATCGTCAATATCATCATCACCATCATCATCATCATCATGTGATCAAAGAATGACCCACACGTGTACTGTAGAATTCTGAAAACATACCTTGTAATTGGCTGTAGCTAGTTCTACGGTGTCTTATTGTCTTATTAAAGGACAATACATCTTTCACTTGACTTGAAAGAGAGATAGAAAAGAAAAGAAAAGAAAGAAAGAAAGAATGAAAAAAGAAAGAAAGAAAGGAAAGATAAGAAAGAAATAAGAAAGCAAAGAGGATGGAAGGAAGAAAGAAAGAAAGAAATAATAGAAAAGAAAAGAAAGGAAAGAAGAAAGAAAGAAAGAAAAGATAAGACAGAAAGAAGAAAGGAAAGAGGATGGAAGGAAGAAAGAAAGAAAGCAATAAAAGAGAAGAAAGGAAAGAAAAAAGAAAGAAAGAAAAGACAAGAAAGAAAGAAGGAAGGAAGGAAGATGGAAGGAAGAAAGAAAGAAAGAAAGGAGGATGGACGGAAAAAAGACAGAAAAGATGGAAAGAAATAAGAAAGGAAGGAGTATGGAAGGAAGAAAGAAAGAAATAAGAAAGGAAGGAAGATGGAAAGAAGAAAGAAAGAAAGAAAAGAAAAGGAAGAAAGAAGAAAGGAAGGATGATGGAAGGAAGAAAGGAAGAAAGAAAGAAAAGAAAGGAAAGAAATGAAGAAAGAAGCAAAGTAACGCGCCGTCTCCCTCCAAGCCACCATGTTCCAGATGTTAGCACGCTCAGGTATAACAAATAACAAGATCAGAATTACACAAATAAATAACAGACAAAAAGAAAAGAAAAACAAGGAAGACTAATGAAATTCCTGAGAGAACGAGGCAGGTAAATGAGATCACGATCAACTGGCACAAAAAAGAAATGATAAGATTTTCCGATAAAAAATACGAAAGTGATGCAGTTTTTTAAAAAAGGGAATAATCTAATGCAAAAAGTTCACGCTGAGAGCAGAAATTGATGACGTCATAGCAGAGATGTATCTGTAAATTATAGGAATAATTGCCTTCTTCTGGCATACATTTTGATTCAGTTTATTTTGTGATGAGTAAATTAGAAGAAGAAGAAGAAGACGAAGAAGAAGAAGAAGAAGATGAAGAAGAAGAAGAAGAAGAAGTGTTAGTCTCTGGGCATTGAATATTATTTTATTTAATCTTTTCTCTGAAATCTTAACTTCCATCTTCAGACTGTGGGAACCTTCTGAGAAGTTTCTATCTTCTACTTCCTTCCTCTATCCTTCAAGTCTCTTGGGACTGATCCCAGTATAGTGTGCTTCGTCTTGCAGGCTTCTGGGGATGCTGTCTTCAACACTGCTGTGTGGAAGTATCCATATCCACGAGCTGGATGTAAAAGACGGGAGCTAATGGGGAAATAATGTGCTGGCCAACATCTCACTATAGATCATCCTTGTCGTACTACATCTTCCGATCCTTGTCGTACTACATCTTCCGCTCACCCCAGTATTCTTTCTCTAACTTTGACCGTTCATGAGACACGCGTTAGCTGATTTGTGGCATCATCATCATCATCATCATCATCATCATCGACATCATCATCATATACAAGGTTATGTTTAATCTTGCTCACTACTCACAATGATGTGAGTGATAACCTGCTCACTACTCACAATGATGTGACTTGCTCACTACTCACAATGATGTGAGTGATAACCTGCTCACTACTCACAATGATGTGAGTGATAACCTGCTCACTACTCACAATGATGTGAGTGATAACCTGCTCACTACTCACAATGATGTGAGTGATAACCTGCTCACTACTCACAATGATGTGAGTGATAACCTGCTCACTACTCACAATGAGATGAGTGATAACTTGCTCACTACTCAAGGTGATGTGAGTG
Organism: Achatina immaculata; assembly: GCA_009760885.1. Classification (NCBI taxonomy): domain Eukaryota; kingdom Metazoa; phylum Mollusca; class Gastropoda; order Stylommatophora; family Achatinidae; genus Lissachatina; species Lissachatina immaculata. The sequence goes on along the minus strand of CM019705.1, from coordinate 33,240,867 downwards.
ATAAATTACTCCATCGCTGTAGCTCTCACCCAACATTGTTGGTCTCACCACATCGTCCTCTCATACTTTCATTTACCTTCTCTTGCGGTACCCCCACCCCCACCCCCTGACTTAGATCACTGTTGGGACTGTAACATAAAAAAAAATAAGAATTTTTATTTGACTCTTCCTCTCGTCCCCGTTCCCCCCCCCCCCCCCCCCACCCTCAAACACACACATAAACAGAAAAGAGCTCCTCCTCTTCACTCTCTACCAGACTTCTAGTAACACACAATAACTAGTGTATGAGTACATAACAAGACACGGAGCCACTGCAGTAAAGCTGTGATACCAGAATGTATAAACTAGGGAAAAAGTAGGAACAGCTTTATTACTTAACAAGTACACAATTGTGACGTTTCGGCGTGAGCCTTAATCATAGAAGAATACACGGGACAAAGAAATAGAGAGAGGAGATAAAATATAGATTCACATGAATGTATGTTTTTAAAAAAAAATCAGATAAAATGAATAGAGCACTTAGCTGTAACTGGTAACAAACTGTGGCTTGTCAGACGTTGTGTGTCAGAAATGCACATGGTGGAGTGTATAGAGTATTTAAATGGAGACTTGGGATGTGTGATAGGTGGGTCGTAACTGAGGGTGATGGGTGGGGAATCGTGAAGGGGAGAGAGTGATACAATGATGATCTAGCAGGGAAAAGGTGAAATATGTGATTATAGCCCCCATGTGGTAACCAGGATCTGCAAAGAATAGGATCACTGTACCCTACCACGCATGATCGTAAAAGGTGACTAAGGAGGGTTCGGCATAGGGCCAGCAACCCTATCTGGTAAAATACCGTCAGACTGCTACAGAAACAGAAGCAAGGGGCAAAGGACAGGCATTTGTGGAGAACCCTTGCGGAAGCCCCATGCACCCTGGGTACTTAAGGTTCAGAGAGAGAGAGAGAGAGAGAGATGATTATAGTTGCAGTAGAGGGGTTGTAATGTGATGCTGTGAAGACTTTCTGAGCTGTGTGTAACAAGTGAGAAGGGAGTTAAACTTAGTGGGGAGGGATGATTGTTGAAGAGGAAAATTATAGGTGTAGCTGAATAACGAGTTCAAACTACGTGGTTCCAGAGTCCTATATTCCTAAATGTAACGGTTCTCAAGCGGTAGGCGGCTTATGTCATCTGCGTGACACCGTTAGATGGTTGTTACCAGAAATTCAGATTTGCCTCTGTGGTTGGGGCCATTGAAATGATTCGGGACTGGTTTCGAAGCATGCTGGGTGATATCGTACAAATGTTTTTGCATGAGGTCCCCTAATCTGAGACCAGTCTCACCAGTGTACGTAAGTTATTCTGCATCTTTTGCATCTAATAACATATATCACATTGCGGGACTCGCATGTGAATCCTTCATGGAGAGTGAGGATAGTTTTAGGAAAGGTGATCGGTTTCGTGTCCCAGACTACAGGGCAGGTAACAAAGCGGGGGCGGTTACAGTGCAAAAATAAGATTCTCTTTCAAGTGGCTATGGACCAGGATGTCCTTAAGATTGTGTTCCGGTTTGTATGCTAATATAGGTGGATCAGAGAAAATGTCGCGAGTGTCGGGGTCGAGTTGGATTAGTGGCAGATGACGATGAAGAATTTTCTTAACCATCTGACCTTGTGCGTGAAAAGGAAGTACTAATTTAACTCTGTCAGATGGGGTAACAGATTTTTTCCTGAATGGTTCTTTGCAACTCACTAGCTGGATGCGGTTTTTCCTTCGTCATCTGAGGTTTATACCCTCAGATATTCTTTCTCTTCCAAAACGACAAGAGAACGACCGGGACTGGAACCCGAACTGCGGTAGGCCGAGCAGCCGCCTAGCCACAAGCTAGCAACACTATTCTCTAGCACTCTATTGTGTGAAAGCCTCGTTGTTTCGTACATGAACAAAAAATTCCTCTAAAACGCACAAAATATTTAACTTTATCATTTTCATGTCAGCATTCTTCGCAGTAATCACATGACGCTTTTAAACAAAAATGTTTTTTGTTTTTTGCGTTTGATCCAAAAGATAACTTCTGAGCCGACATTTTGAAAGAATTGTTTATCTTCTCCTCTGATACACCCAACAGGTCCATGTCAGGCTTGCACACACACAGAGAAAAAAAACCCCTTGTTTTTGCCGCTAAAATTTACTGTTGCCAAAATCCTACGTGAAATTTCTGAAGATTTCTTTTTCTTCTTTTTTTTTGCAATTTTCTGGATGGTGAAACATTCGAAGTTTGTTGCTTGGCAAATGCTTCTCATATTTTCTCTCTGGATGGTAAAACATAAGGAGTTTGTTGCTTGGCAAATGTTTCTCATATTTTCTCTCTGGATGGTAAAACATAAGGAGTTTGTTGCTTGGCAAATGTTTCTCATATTTTCTCTCTGGATGGTAAAACATAAGGAGTTTGTTGCTTGGCAAATGCTTCTCATATTTTCTCTCTGGATGCTAACATATGTCGCCCGGTTTTTACGACACGAAAAGTCTAGAAACTCTGTCCAGAGATGATGTTTTATTCTTGGTGAACCATTATAAAATACTCTAACATCTACACCGTATTAAATACAAGTTTTTCTTGGAACGAACATTTCATTATGTGTACTGATCCAGAACATATGTCCATATTCGTAAAGTACTGATTCTTTGCAGGAAATAAAACCTTGAAAGTTTTTGCTTTTACTTCCATTTTTGATTTGGTTGTGTTCATCCATTGTACCTCGAGCAGAGCCTCATATTCTCCGAACTTTGTCACGTGATATGCTCTATTTTCCCATCATGCACTGGACATTCGTGTATGCAGTGTAATGCAGTGCGCCTCGCCGTACAAGCGACATTTTTCCGCTTTCGTAAGCGGGCCGAGAACGTATTTTATAAGTGGATCGATTGGAGGGCTACGGCAGCAGGAAAAAGGCTCGCTGTTCTTCACATCGTTAAGTCGCGTCGCTATCGATTCAGGTCTCCTACTTCACTGTACAGAAATTTGAAAGAATTTGAAACTTTACCGTCTTAAATTTTCTTCTAAGATTCAAATCAATAGTGTCCTCTCTCTCTCTCTCTCTCTCTCTCTCTCTCTCTCTCTCTCTCTCTCTCCTACACATGCTTCTATGCTAAGCAGAGGTAGGCGGAGGTGTAAGGTCCACGAAAGAAGCACTCAGCTGTGTTGGGGATCGTTCTTCTGTCCTGAGCTTACCAGCGAAGATTCTCTCACCGTCTTGGAGGAGTTCGCGTGTGGAAAGTCTTTTTTAAATCTTAGATACCCGGGTTTTTTTTTTCTTTTACATTTCATGAGTTTCGAACTGCCGTTCTTTGTAGGCCATGCTGTGAAGATGATGTGAAGATGTTGTGAAGATGTTGTGAAGATGATGTGAAGATGATGTGAAGATGATGTGAAGATGTTGTGAAGATGATGTGATGATGATGTGAAGATGTTGTGAGATGATGTGAAGATGATGTGAAGATTATGTGAAGATGATGCGAAGATGATGTGAAGATGTTGTGAAGATGTTGTGAAGATGTTGTGAAGATGATGTGAAGATGATGTGAAGATGATGTGAATATGTTATGAAGATGTTGTGAAGATGATGTGAAGATGCTGTGAAGATGATGTGAAGATGATGTGAAGATGATGTGAATATGTTGTGAAGATGTTGTGAAGATGATGTGAAGATGATGTGAAGATGATGACGCACAGACATGGACCCTGTGATTAGTCCAAAGAAATGGCTTGGACCTACAGACCGGGCATCACATGAGGACCACTGCCAGCTCTCTGCCAGTTAATTAGCTTCTAGGAGTGCATCAACCTCTTTCTGGGAGTGGTAAGAAGACGGGTTGGGAGTGGCAGGGTCTTGACCAGCTGTGGTTGGCCTGCCATAAGAACCGTGTCATCACTCTAGCAGAACCCATGTCCCTGCTTGGTATGCTGAGCAAAGGTCTTGCTATGACAGTAAGATTGAGGGCGAAGCATCAACATAAGCAGTAAGCTACGCAAATTTCAGTAGCGAAAGCACAGAAGCGAAAGCTGAACATTTGGGAATGAAACGTATTAAGAGCAGCACCCAAAAATCTAATGCAAGCATGAAGATGGGAAAGTGGGTAAAGAACGATTCAGATTCGAGTTTCACGGACTACATTTCGACCTAAGTTTCTGCGGCATGGCTTCTTATGGCCTCGTAGATGCTTGCGTCCGAACACGAAACGCAGTCTTTAAGCAGTCATTTTCTAGGGATTTTCTCAGTCTTTCATTTTCTAGGGATTTTCTCAGTCTTTCATTTTCTAGGGATTTTCTCAGTCTTTCGTGCTGAGTCTTGACACCCCTCGCTGTTTCTTTCTTTCATAACTTTATGCAGTTTCTGATCAGAAAAAGGCCACTCAGACACATAATGAAAACTCACGAAGAATTTCTTGCTTTCTATAACTCACACGAGATATTTATCTCACACTCTCGCCACATCTTCAATCCATGATCAGGATCTATATTTTTAGACGAGTGCCGATGCGTGCTTCAAACAGAGAATGTTTATTTACCAAAGTTATCTAAAACCCAGGATTGTTTATTTTCTCTCCAGACAAATTGTGTTGCGAGGCTTGTTGAAGTTGGTAAGCCAGACAGGTGAGGCTGAGATGAGGCGGAATATGATGCCAGATCGAGGCAAAAGGAACCCAAATTACTGCTGAGAAAACAGCAGCTCCAGCTATGCTCACGCACTGGTAACTCAATCTGCGATGACTTCACATGGAGTTTTTTTTTCAAAGCAAAGTCACCAAAAAAAAAAAAAAAATCTGGAAGTTGAAGGTGTTCTTGATTGTTGGATCTTTGTATGTTTCAATTACAAATCTTAGAGTTGGAAGTATTTGAAAAGAATAACTGTTTTAGGTGTTACTTCTTTTCAGGTCAGGCATGTAAGCAGCCATGTTGTTAGCCATCCATATCCCTCGGTGGTAGCTCCATCCTGTTCGGTGACGTCCAGCTAATCCAGCGGTAGAAACAGATAACTGCTCCTCTTGGAGCTCGAGAAGAAGAGTTATATATCTTGGTTACACATAGTTATACATCTTTATTACAGAGTTAGATATCTTGATCATAAAAAGTTAAGTGTCTTGGTCACACAAAGTTAAGTGTCTTGGTCACAGAGAGTTAAGCATCTTGGTCACATAAAGTTACGTGCCTTTGTCACTAAAAGTTAAGTGTCTTGGTCACACAGAGTTAAGTGTCTTGGCCACCCAAATTTAAATGTCCTGGTCACAGAGAGGTAAGCATCTTGGTCAGACAACGTTATATGTCTTGGTCACACAGAGTTAAATATCTTGGTCATACAAAGTTAAGTGTCGTGGTCACACAAAGTTAAGTGTCTTTGTCACACAAAGTTAAGTGTATTGGTCACCCAAATTTAAGTGTCTTGGTCACACAAAGTTAAGTGTCTTGGTCATAGAGAGTTAAGCATCATGATCACGCAAAATTAAGTGTCTTGATCACAGAGATTTCAGTATTTTGGTTACACAAAGTTAAGTGTTTTCGTCACATAGAGTAAAATATCTTGGTCGCAAAATGCAAAGCATCATTGTCACACAAAGTTAAGAGTTTTGGTCGCAGAGAGTTAAGCATCTTGGTTACACAAACTTAAGTGTCTTGGTCACACAAAGATAAGTGTCTTGGTCACACAAAGTTAAGTGTTTTGGTCACAGAGAGTTAACATCTTGGTCACATAAAGTTAAGCATCATTATCACACAAAGTTAAGCATCTTGGTCACAGAGAGTTAAGCATCTTGGTCACACAAAGTTAAGTGTCTTGGTTACCCAAAGTTAAGTGTCTTGGTCACAGCAAGTTAAGCATCTTGGTCACACAAATTTAAGTGTCTTGGTCACACAAAGTTAAGTGTCTTGGTCATAGAGAGTTACGTATCTTGGTCACACAAAGTTAAGTGTCTTGGTTACACAAAGATAAGTATCTTGGTCATACAAATTAAGTGTCTTGGCCACACAAAGGTAAGCATCTTGGTCACTCAAAATTAAGTGACTTGGTCTCAGAGAGTTAAGCATCTAGGTCACACAAAGATAAGTGTCTTGGTTAAACAAAGTTAAGTATCTTGGTCACACAAAGTTAAGTGTTTTGGACACACAATGTTAAATATCTTGGTCACACAAAGTTAAGTATCTTGATCACACAAAGTTAAGTGTTTTGGACACACAATATTAAATATCTTGGTCACACAAAGCTAGGTTTCTTGGTCACAGAGAGTTAAGCGTCTTGGTCACCCAAAGTTAAGTGTCTTGGTCACCCAAAGTTAAGTGTCTTGGTCACCCAAAGTTAAGTGTCTTGGTCGCACAAAGTTAAATGTCTTAGTCACACATAGTTAAGTGTCTGGGTCACAGAGATTTAAACATTTTTGTCACAGAGATTTAATCATCTTGGCCACAGAGAGTTAAGCGTCTTGGTCACACAAAGTTAAGTGTCTTTCTCAAAAAAATTAAGCATCTTGGTAACACAACATTACGTGTCTTAGTCACGGAGAGTTAAGCATCTTGGTCACACAAAGTTAAGTGTTTTGGTCACACATAGTTAAGTGTCTTGGTCACACAAAGTTAAGTGTCTTGGTCACAGACGTTTTGTAACCAAATTTTAAAAAAAAACGCTAATAACGGAAACACGATCTAGACTCAGATGACCCACAAACCCAACCAGACTAAATTTTGTTGTTGTCTCCTCTCTCCCTACAACCCGCTACAACCAGCTACAACCCGCTACAACCTTCACAAAGCTGACACAGCGGAAGGGTTCGGTCATAGTTTTCGGTGTGGTCGCCTGGAAGAATAAACGGATACCATAAGTTTGTTGATGAATTGTTAGGAAATAAGTAAGAACAAACTGCTGATGTAGCGTGTAAGATAAAGTCAATACTGGGGCCTTTGATGTGGGGACCTTTCTAACATCGTCAATACAGGCATCGTTGACCTCATCGCTACCTACAACGGTTCAAAGCTTGCCAGGCAACGGAAACCTGGCTAGAGAAATATTCTGTCAATGCCAGTGGTTTTCAAGTTGTAGAGGACACAAGCTTTGTCGTAGACAGCGTGGAGACTGGAAAGAAAAGTTTGAGTAGACAGAGAAAAGTACAGTTCTTTTTCTTTTTCTTCTTCTTCTTCTTCTTCTTCTTCTTCTGTTGCTGCTTCTACTCCTCATCTTACTTCAATGTTAAAGTGCAGTCATACAAAAAAAATCTGAGGTCGTCTAATGAAGATTAAGTCTGATGTCTGGTAATGAAGATTAGGTCCAGAATTTCCATTTAACAAAGTCGCAAGATTCAGTCTCTCTTCCCTCAGGTTTAGAAGTTGTTAGGCCAGTTTTGCTTATTATCAGACCAATTTTGGTTATTGTCAGACCAATTTTGATTATTGTCAGACCAGTTTTGGTTATTATCATACCAGTTTTGCTTATTATCAAGCCAGTTTTGTTTATTATCAGGTCAGTTTTGCTTATTATCAGGCCAGTTTTGTTTATTATCAGGCCAGTTTTCGTTATTGTCAGCCTAGTTTTGGTTATTGTCAGGCTAGTTTTGGTTATTGTCAGTACAGCTTTGGTTATTGTCAGGGCAGTTTTGCTTTTTTGTCAGGCCAATTTAAGTTATTGTCAGACTAGTTCTGCTCATTGTCAGGAATGTTTTGGTTATTATCAGGCCAGTTTTGGTTATTGTAAGACCATTTTTGGTGATTTTCAGGCCAGTTTTGGTTATTTTTAGAACTGTTTTGCTTATTGTCAGGAAAGTTTTGGTTATAGTCAGGCCAGTTTTGGTTATTGTCAGTACAGCTTTGGTTATTGTCAGACCAGTTTTTATCATTGTGAGGTCATTTTTACTTCTTGTCAGGGTAGTGTTTCTTTTTGTCAGGCCACGTTTCGTTATTGTCAGGCAGATTTGGTTATTGTCAGATCAGTTTTAGTTAATGTCTAGTTTTGGTTATTGTCAGGCCGGTTTTGGTTATTGTCAGACCAGTTTTTGTTATTGTCAGGAAAGTTTTGGTTACTGTCAGAGTAGTTCTCTTTATTGTCAGGCCAGTTTTGCTTATTGTCTGGAAAGTTTTGGCTATTGTCAGGCCAATTTTGGTTATTGTAAAAAGCAGTTTTTATTACTGTCAGGCCGCGTTTCGCTATTGTCAGGAAAGTTTTGTTCACTGTCAGACCATGTACGATTATGCTCAGGCGAGGTATGGTTACCGTCAGGCCGGGTATGGTTACTGTTAGGCCAGTTATGGTTACTGTCAGGTCAGGTATGATTACGCTCAGGCGAGGTATGGTTACCGTCAGGCCGGGTATGGTTACTGTTAGGCCATTTATGGTTACTGCCAGGTCAGGTATGATTACGCTCAGGCGAGGTATGGTTACCGTCAGGCCGGGTATGGTTACTGTTAGGCCAGTTATGGTTACTGTCAGGTAAGGTATGATTACGCTCAGGCGAGGTATGGTTACCGTCAGGCCGGGTATGGTTACTGCCAGGTCAGGTATGATTACGCTCAGGCGAGGTATGGTTACCGTCAGGCCGGGTATGGTTACTGTTAAGCCAGTTTTGGTTACTGTCAGGCCAAGCATGGTTACTGTCAGGTCAGGTATGCATTTTGCTCACACAGCAGCCCGGATTCATATCATGGTTCACTGATTTAACTGATTTGCAACCTTAAAGGACACATCTGATGCCCTGGCAAGCTGTTTTCTTTTCCTCCCAAGTGCCGGAAGGTTAAACTGGAATCTTTAAGTTTAGTGGCACAAGCATGAAAAGTGTGAGAACCGCTGGTCTAGACTCTGTAATGCTCGTAAATAGAACGGTATTGGGTGGATCTGATATTTTATGATGGGCATTTAAGAAAAAAAAATAATGATGGGACTAGCAAGGAAACGTCTGTACAAAAGGTAATTGAGAAATATAAAATTTCTTCAAATTGGAAATCAATAAATAGGAGATATTTAGCGTAATTATAAGGAGACGGCAAGGCTGGTTTATCGTAGGTTCAGAGAAGTAAAGTTATCTTGGAGTTGGGGGTGGAAGAGAAGGGAGATTAAAATGAGATTTCAACGAATTCAGGGGCCGTAATCAGCAGCATCTTGACTGTGGGGTTAATTTGGAGTAATATTATAACTGCCCCAGGGGTTGAATGTTTTATATGGTTGGCTGTCTGTGTGGTTGGCTGTTTGTGAGATTGACTCTTTGTGTAGTTGTTTGGGAGAAAATGTCTCTTACAAGAATGATTGATTTCCGGATATGCTGTTTTATGGCGTAAGAAACGAACGAGTTTTTTTGTTTCTTTCTTTGAAAACCGACGCCCGCGAATTGCTCCTAATGGAGCGTATAATACAGTTACGCTGGCTTTGACATATGTTCGTCTCGTGTACGTAGACAGACGTTCTTGGTTTGTCTCGTGTACGTAGACATGCGTTCTTGGTTCGTCTCGTGTACGTAGACAGGCGTTCGTTATCATCCGCAAGAAATAGTTTAGTGGCAAGTCAAACAGCGCGTTCCAGTAAAGACTTAGAGCAAGACAGAAGTATCTAGTCTAAAAGTCAGGCACACAAGACAACAAACAGACATGATCATAGACAAACAAGATGACAGATGACAAGATGACAGATGACAAGATGTCAGACAGCACACAGACGTGATGATAAACATACAAAACGAAACAACAGATGACAGACGGACAAGATGTCAAATCAATTGACATGACGACAGACAAACGTTATGGCAGGCAGAGATGATAAGACAGACAGACAAAATGCATACCGATAAAATGAAAACACAGACAGACAGACATAGAGAAAGAGAGACAGACAGAGAGACAGACAGACAGATAGATAGATAGATAGATAGATAGATAGATATAGATAGATAGATAGATAGATAGATAGATAGATAGATAGATAGATAGATAGATATCATAGACAAGGACACTAAAACCACCAACAAATACAAAAGAGTATCTATACACGAGTAACAACACCAGGAATATTAACTTCCTTGTCTCTCTCTCTCTCTCTCTCTGGCCGGATACAGCCTGCTCTGTCTAGCGCTGTAACATAATAATGGGAATATTACAGCCATTAGCGAGACATATATTTAAATCTCGTTCTCCGCAAACTCTCTTCTCTCCTCATCTCTTCTCCTCTCTTCCCCCCCCCCCCTCCCTAAAGGAAGTCCCTGTATGAACGTACAGATACAAGACGTACAAAACAAAAACCTCGCAGAGCTTACCTGACACTCGACGGAAAAACTCCACCAGAAATAAGAGCCGTGGCTGACAGAGGATAAAACAGAATCAGTGAAGGCAACTGACCGCCCCGCCTACTGTCAAGTTCCTATATTCTTCTCTTGTTATTTGTCATTTTGTTTCCATTTTCGTAATACAATGTATCTCCATTTGTATTATTTGAAGCTCCGCGTTTGCGAAAACACGTTATTTTCGGTCTGACATATGCGCATACAAATTTCCCAACAAATATGAAAAACGGGTAATTACATACGTAAATGCGTATCTTATGATGGATAAATATTTTGTCAGTGTCTCGTGCCTTTAAATCCGGTACAAGTCCGTAAGGGATTCCATTTTTGGAATTCTCTTTGAACAAGTCTATAATACGTGACAGGATCATTATCACGTCCGTGTGGCACGTGTGTGTTATTGAGCGACCAACATGCGATTAAACTTTGATATAACAAATTGCTGTTATTCTAAAGTTGCATAAACACATGTTGATGTTGTAAATGTGGACTCGAAACTCCAGGCAGTCGAAGGGCGTGAGCCCATGTACAGTTCAACTTCCGGTTTCCTAAGCAGCATCTGGGAAGTGTGGAAAAAGGCATCCGATGGACATCAGACTTATGTCACTTAATGACGGATGTGGCTGTAGATCAGATAAATCAGCGAACTATGACCTGAATTTAGACTGTCGTGTGAGCAAATAACGTGCGTGACCTGGTATGACTGGAAGAGAGAGCACGGGCAATATATGAGATTAGAAGACAGCACGAGCATCATATGAGATTGGAAGACAGCACGGGCATCATATGAGATTAGAAGACAGCACGGGCATCATATGAAATTAAAAGACAGCATGAGCATCATATGAGATTAGAAGACAGCACGGGCATCATATGAGATTAGAAGACAGCACGAGCATCATATGAGATTAGAAGACAGCACGGGCATCATATGAGATTAGAAGACAGCACGGGCATCATATGAGATTGGAAGACAGCACGGGCATTATATGAGATTGGAAGACAGCACGGGCATCATTTGAGATTAGAAGACAGCACGGGCATCATATGAGATTGGAAGACAGCACGGGCATCATTTGAGAGTGGAAGACAGCACGAGCATCATATGAGATTAGAAGACAGCACGGGCATCATTTGAGATTGGAAGACAGCACGAGCATTATATGAGATGGGAAGACATATCGTACACCAAATGACTTGAGAAGACATCTTGTACATCATAATAGACGGGAATACATCTCGTACATCATATGATATGGGAAGGCATCTCATACATCATATGACATGGAAAGAGAGCTTCAATGTAGATTATGGAAACAAGTTTGTTAGCAAACTCTGTTCACATCTGAACACTTTTATCCCTCTCGAAGAGTACAGGCTGTGTCACACCAAGAGAGGACAGGCTTCAGCATGCCAACAGTGGACAGGCTGTGTCACACCAAGAGAGGACAGGCTTCAGCATGCCAACAGTGGACAGGCTGTGTCACACCAAGAGAGGACAGGCTTCAGCATGCCAACAGTGGACAGGCTGTGTCATACCAAGAGAGGACAGGCTTTAGTATGCCAACAGTGGACAGGCTGTATCATAGAGGACAGGCTTCAGCATGCCAACAGTGGACAGGCTGTGTCATACCAAGAGAGGACAGGCTGTGTCATACCAAGAGAGGACAGGCTTTAGTATGCCAACAGTGGACAGGCTGTATCATAGAGGACAGGCTTCAGCATGCCAACAGTGGACAGGCTGTGTCATACCAAGAGAGGACAGGCTGTGTCATACCAAGAGAGGACAGGCTTTAGTATGCCAACAGTGGACAGGCTGTATCATAGAGGACAGGCTTCAGCATGCCAACAGTGGACAGGCTGTATCATACCAAGAGAGGACAGGCTTCAGCATGCCAACAGTGGACAGGCTGTATCATACCAAGAGAGGACAGGCTTCAGCATGCCAACAGTGGACAGGCTGTATCATACCAAGAGAGGACAGGCTGTGTCATACCAAGAGAGGACAGGCTTTAGTATGCCAACAGTGGACAGGCTGTATCATAGAGGACAGGCTTCAGCATGCCAACAGTGGACAGGCTGTGTCATACCAAGAGAGGACAGGCTTCAGCATGCCAACAGTGGACAGGCTGTGTCATACCAAGAGAGGACAGGCTATGTCATACCAAGAGAAGACAGGCTGTGTCATACCAAGAGAGGACAGGCTATGTCATACCAAGAGAAGACAGGCTGTGTCATACCAAGAGAGGACAGGCTTTAGCATGTCAACAGCGGACAGGCTGTGTCATACCAAGAGAGGACAGGCTTTAGCATGTCAACAGCAGACAGGTTGTGTCATACCAAGAGAGGACAGGCTATGTCATACCAAGAGAAGACAGGCTGTGTCATACCAAGAGAGGACAGGCTTTAGCATGCCAACAGCGGACAGGCTGTATCATACCAAGAGAGGACAGGCTGTGTCATACCAAGAGAGGACAGGCTTTAGAATGTCAACAGCGGACAGTCTGTGTCATACCAAGAGAGGACAGGCTATGTCATACCAAGAGAAGACAGGCTGTGTCATACCAAGAGAGGACAGGCTTTAGCATGCCAACAGCGGACAGGCTGTATCATACCAAGAGAGGACAGGCTGTGTCATACCAAGAGAGGACAGGCTTTAGAATGTCAACAGCGGACAGTCTGTGTCATACCAAGAGAGGACAGGCTATGTCATACCAAGAGAAGACAGGCTGTGTCATACCAAGAGAGGACAGGCTTTAGCATGCCAACAGCGGACAGGCTGTATCATACCAAGAGAGGACAGGCTGTGTCATACCAAGAGAGAACAGGCTTTAGTATGCCAACAGTGGACAGGCTGTATCATAGAGGACAGGCTTCAGCATGCCAACAGTGGACAGGCTGTGTCATACCAAGAGAAGACAGGCTGTGTCATACCAAGAGAGGACAGGCTTTAGCATGCCAAGAACGGACAGGCTGTATCATACCAAGAGAGGACAGGCTGTGTCATACCAAGAGAGGACAGGCTTTAGTATGCCAACAGTGGACAGGCTGTGTCATACCAAGAGAGGACAGGCTGTATCATACCAAGAGAGGACAGGCTGTAATATTCGAAAAAGGCTCACGCCGAAATATTGGATATTGTATGTTTTTTCATGTATATATTCTCATCTTACTCTCATACTTTATATTCGTTTTGTTTTCTCATTTTACTCATTACATCTGCCGCTTTGTAAAACTGCACCACACACTTCTACTTACCTTTATTATTTTAACCAGTTTTACTGCTGTCGCCATCCCTTTTATCTGTCACAAAGAGAGGACAGGTTGCATCATACCAACAGCCTGTTTACTGTACAAATCTTTTGAAAGTAGGTCAAAGCCACTTATTGTTTATTGTTTTTATTTAAAATACGATCTCTCTCTTCTCCCCTCCCCCACCCCCACACTCTCTACCCTCTCCACCCACACACTCTCTAACCTCCCCCACCCACACACTCTCTACCCTCCCCCATACACACACTCTCTACCCTCCCCCACCCACACACTCTCTACCCTCCCCCACCAACACACTCTTTTCCCCTCCCCCACGCACACACTCTATCCTCCCCCACACACACTCTCTACCCTCCCCCACCCACACACTCTCTACCCTCCCCCACCCACGCACTCTCTCTAGCCTCCCCCACCCACACACTCTCTCTAGCCTCCCCCACCCACACACTCTCTCTACCCTCCCTCACCCACACACTCTCTCTTCCCCCACCCACACTCTCTCTACCCTCCCCCACCCACACACTCTCTCTACCTTCCCCCACCCACACACTCTCTACCCTCCCCCACCCCCACACACTCTCTACCCTCCCCCACCCACACACTCTCTACCCTCCCCCATCCACACACTCTCTCTCCTCCCCCACACACACACTCTCTCCCCTGCCCGACCCACATACTCTCTCCCCTCCCCACCCACACACTCTGTCTCCCCTCCTCCCCTATTCACACACTCTCTCTCTCTCTCTCTCTCGTAATGCTTAAGTATATGAATAGAGTTTTATTACACGATTTTACGTATATGGTTCAACATGTGGATATGTGGCCAACATACAAGGTTTTATTCTAGCAAATATTTGACTTTTCTTCCTTCTGACTATGTTGTACTTGGACAAAACTGGAACCAAAGTTGAGAAGTGAAAGACAGAATATCAGTGAAGCTTGTATGTTACCAGCTCTTCACTCTTTGAAAATTCGTTCATTTCTTCCTGCCTTACTTTAATGTGCCTCTTGATGAAGGCAAGGAAGAAAGGAATGGAAGTGGATTCATCTGCATATTAAAAGACCAAACAATCATCAGAGTCACTTAGGTAGACTACACAGGGAAAAAAGATGGTAGAACAAAATATAGAACAAAATATAGAACAAAATGAGTCGAACAATTCAGACAAAAGTCTAAAGGGCATTAAAGAAGCCACTGGAAATTTTTAAAAGAACGAACAAACAAAGGCACAAAACTTGGTGGCATGGATGGTTTTTAGTTTTTGTTCTATGTTCTGTTTGGCCCATATGAGAATAGACGATAATGATGATGACGATAATGAATGTTATTCCCGGTTATTAGTGAGACATGAGTCCTTCTTATCTCATCCTCCCCCAGTTAAAATACAAATCCAACAATTTCAGACAAAATTCAAACTCTTTTTTTAAAATCTAATTGATGCAAAAATATGTCATAACAGTTCGATTTTTTTATTTTTGTGATCAATCGATGCAATGATTATTTTGGGCTATACTTATCTACAACTAGTTGTAACCCGTCAAATATGACGAGAGCGAAACGAAGACATAAGTTTTTACTTAATACTGTGCGTATGTTCCTTCAAATATATTTCAAGCGCGTAGAAAATGCTGGAAATAAAATTGTTCATTTCGGAAAAAAAAAGTCACTGTCAATGTGCCAGAAACTGGTGCAGGTCTTTTTAATCTCCTTCATGTTGTACTACGGAGTGAGTGGCACCTTACATCATTTGACCCTCTAAATCTTGTAGTACACAGTTAATTACTGCATCTAGGGAATATAGTGATAAGTGTTAGTGTTCATATTCACTTTGACCATAGAGGCACCTATAACATATGGCGTCAGTGCTTATATTTGCTTTGTCTATAAAGGCATCTAGGGCACATTGTGATAGTGTCCAGATTTCTGTTTTACCAATGGAACCTTGGAGGGTGATTAGGTCGGCATCACGTCCGCCCGCATTTACTTACCCAGCTCCAAAAGGAAAGAAGCACCTATATCTACGACTGGGTTACTGGGACGCCTTCGAGTGGAACCTGAACCATCGACCTCGCTATTAGAGACTAGTGCACTAACTACTGTGGCACCTAGACACCCCTACACGCATGTCTCTCTTTAGCAAGCCACCGATTATAGCTCGAGTTTTCTGTGTGTCAACAAGACAGCTCTCGGCACAGTTTCGTCTCTTCTAGGCAAAAACTTCTGTTGTACAAGGAGAAGAAGAAGATGACTTCCTGTTCTGTCAGCAACAGACTGAGATTTAATTAACACCCAGAATTTTAAGTAACAAATGTAAGACAGGTCAGAAGAAGGCTTCCACTAATATCAGAAAGTAATCAGTCTGTCTTCAGTCTTTGTCAAATAATGCCAAAACGACAGACAGACAGACAGACAGACAAACAGGAAGCTACTAGAAACCAACAACAGACATAACAACAACAACAAAACTGAAAAATCAAAATAATAAAATTTGTTTAAAAGTACGGCATATCAAATATACGGTGTAATCTTTAGTAAAGAAAAATTGAGCAAGATTAATTAAGATGCAAGACCTGGCCAAGTTTTTTAGTAACAGATCCTGAACTTAAATTTTGTACGATCTATTTTCCTTTTTGTCTGCTGTCTGTATAAGTTAGACGGCGGAACGTTGTCTGTCAGAGTTTTTCTCTCATGTGTATGTCACATCATTTGTTCCGTTCTGTTTTCCTCATGATTTTGCGCATCAGACTTTTTCTTACATAAATTTTTATGTCTCACTCTCTTTTTGCACAGCTTTGGGACATTCAATTATTTACGTTGGGGTACTCATTCATTCATTATGTTGGGGTACTCATTCATTCATTACGTTGGGGCATTCATTGATTAAATATGTTGGGGTACTCATTCATTCATTACGTTGGGGCACTCATTCATTCATTACGTTATTCATACGAAGATTTTTCTCCATTGTGTGTAGTCCGAGTTGTTTCAGATCAGTTATAACACTCTCGCTTATTCCATTGCCCTTGTATCAGTTCTCTGAGGTATATCTCACTTGGCTTCCAAATAAAATCTAGGGGCCAAAAGGTTTGGACCAGATTTTACAAAACGTTTCCTCTTCTTCGATGTGAATTTTGTTTTTGTTTTGCTTTGTTTTATTCTGTTTTGTTTTGGTTTACGAGTAGAAGTGCTAATGTTACCCATAAAATATTTAGTAGCCTAGAGTAACATGGCATCTGGAATTTGTAGATCCAGCGCACATGCTTACTAGTCAGGGAATAATCATATACTGTCCAAAAAAAAAAAAAAAGAAACGCATAGCTTATATATAACAGAAACGAAATTAGACTCTTTTGAAAACAAATGCATAAGGAGAATACTCGGCATCAAGTGGAACGAATTCAAGAACAATGCGGAGATAAGACAGGTGACTGAACAATAACCAGTCTCATGGGTGATCAGGAAAAGGAGATGGACATATGCTGGTCACTTGATGAGAAGAAATGATCAGAGAATCCCAAAACAAGCTATCAAGTGGAACACAACAGGCCAAAGAAAAAGAGGCACACCGCGTGAAACTCTGAAGAGGACATTGTTAAGAGAGGCCAAATTAACAGGCATAAAATCCTTTGATGAGGTTGAAAGACTCACCGAAGACAGAAAAAATTGGCGAACTACTTTGCGAGCCCTATGTGACGTTTAACGGCATGGGAAGGATATAAGATATAAGATAAGATAAGATAAGATAAGATAAGATAAGATAAGATAAGATAGCTTATATAAGCTTCATTTTTTATATGTTATGATAAAGGTTTTCCTCGGGTATCTCAAACAAAGCTAAAAATAGTCACCAAGATATCAGGTCCATGATTTAGCGTGAAGTTTGCTAGTCTCGTGTATAATCAGAACGCAGTAGCTGCCCTTGCCAATCACCTATTTTTTTTTTACCATAACTCACGTTGCGTTTATGGAAAAGTCGTGATTTTTGTGGTGAGCACAACTCACTTCCCAGGCAAATGAAACCCTATAAAAGGATGAGGTTACACAAACAAATTCAACTGATTTTCAAGCAGACAAATATGGCGCGTCCTTCGCAAAATTTACGAAACATTGCTATTGGTCGCCTGCAAGCAGACGAAAGTCAAGTCAGGTTGCCAGGCATTTAAACGTGCAGCAGAGTACCATCAGTCGAATTTGGCACCGTTTCCAAGCCACTGGCTCAGCTGAAGACCGGCACCGCAGTAGACGACCCAGGGCGACAACAGCAGCTGATGATCGCTTTATTCTTTTTCATCACCTCAGAAACAGGTTTACAACAGCTTCCTCAAGTGCGCAGTCCTTGCTTGAAGAACGTCGTGTGTCTGATCAAACTGTCCAGCATAGACTGCATGAAGCTGGACTGGTGGCACGACGACATCACCGAGGTCCTGTCTTAACGAGACGCCATCGCCAAATTCGACTTGTTTGGGCCAACCAGCATCGGCCCTGGACAACTGACAATCAATGGAGACGTGTCTGGTTTAGTGACGAATCTTCCTTTTTGTTGCACCGCCAAGATATGCGGAGAAAGGTCTACCGTAGGCCAAATGAACGTTTTGCCCACAATTGGGTTGATGAAGCTCCGCCGCACGGTGGTGGGGGTGTAATGGTATGGGGAATGATCAATTTCAACGGAAGGAGTCCATTGGTACAGACTGAATGAGACTTGAATGCGCAACGATCATTCATTCATTCATTTGCATGTCCCTTGGGAACTTTGCCTCCCTAACACCACTCCTGTAGGCCTCTCGGTTGTAAGCAAGATGGCCTGCTGCTGATGCATCTATTTGTAGATCATCAACGATGTCTTGCAGCCATCTTCGCCTTGGTCTTCCTCTCTTTCGTTTTTCCATTTATGTACCCTTCCAAGACGGTCTTCTCTAGATTATCATGATGCTTAATGTGTGCAAAATATTTAAGTTTTCTCTCTTTAATCCTCTTTACTAACCAGCCTTCTTAAATATTAGAGTTCTTGTAGTATGGATACATTTGTTCTTTTTTGTGTCCATGATATTTGAAGAACTGTTCCGTAGCATTTACATTCAAAGGCATTTATGTGTTTCTCAGCTGTTTTGTTAAGTGTCCAGGTCTCACAGACATATGTTGCGATGGGAAAGATGCATGCCCTTAAAAATCTTATTTTTGTAGTTCTGTCTGTTACTCTCCACAGATTCTTTAGTTGTTTTACTTTCTGAAGAGTGATAGATGTCCTCCTTTTAATTTCCCTCATTGTATCTCTATTATTAGTTAGCAGTGATCCAAGATTCAAAATTCTCCACTTCTTCTAGTTTTTTCTCATTGATACATATTTCAGCTGCCTTGTTTGTTTTGTCAGTTGTCATCAATTTAGTTCTCTTCGCATTAAGATAGTGTTTGTGCGCAACAATACGTCAATGAAGTTCTTCGATCCTATGTCCTTCCATTTTTGGGTGTCAAAGGTCTGTGTTTCAACAAGACAACGCCAGACCTGATTCTGCACAGTTCACCACACAGTTCCTGACTGCCAACAACATTCTCACCCTTCCCTGGCCATCCCTGTCTCCAGACATGAATCCGATCGAGCACCTATGGGATGAGGTGCAAAGACGTGTTTGTCGCATAAACGTTTCTTCAGCCAATCGTCGTGATCTGTGGCAGGCACTCCAGGAAGAGTTGGCAGCCATCCCACAGGCGCACATCAGACATCTGATCGCATCTATGCCCAGGAGATGCCAGTCGCTGATCGATGCAAGAGGTGGCCACACACCATACTAACTTGAGAACCCCTGGGACTAACAAATTCTCGTCACACAGATGCAAGAAACTGTCAAGTGAGTGTTTAAACCCTTAGGTATTATTGTGTGCAATTTGAAAATTTTATTCATTCAATTTAAAAAGCTATAGAATATCAAAGTTATGGCTAAAATTGGGTCATAAATAGTTTCTGGACAGTATAATAATAATAATATACTCACAGAAAGATAGAGAGAAGAGAGAAAGAAGAACGGTTTGAGGGCGGGGCAGAATGAAATGAAGAAGAAAGATAAGCATCCGTGGAAAGGAAGAGATGATGAAAGTGAAAAGAAACAGAGGAAATACAATTAAATTCAGATGAATATTGAAAAACGTAAACCATGCAGCTTCTTTAAGAGATAAAGAAAGAATTAGAAAAGACAAAAAGGAAGAAATAAAGAAAGAATTAGAAAAGGCAAAGAGAAGAAATGAACGAGAAAAGATAAAGAGAAGATGTGAAGAAAGAATGGCAGAGTTTGTTCTGGAAAACGGTGCTTGATAACTTCCACAAAAAGACAACTCCCCCCCCCCCCTTTTTTTTTCGAAACCTCCCACACACCCCCCTCCAAAAAAAAAACAAAAAACGAAACCGTCTTCTGAAACCAAGGCGCCGCTACGAGAAAGAAAGAAAGAAGAGAAAGAACGAAAGAAAAGAAAAGAAAAGATCTAAAGTAAGGAGGTACATTTTCAACATTATCGATTTTTTTTTCAGCAAATTATGAAGATTTTTGTGTCGCGATTCTGAGGGCATCAAGGCGAGGATATTGATTGCTAAGTCCATCAAACACAAGAGCTATTGTCATAACGCTGGCACATATAACAAAAGCGCGGAAAGTGATGGCTGCCGTTGCCTGCTGTTAAATGTCGTAAAGGAAGTAATAATTAAGTTGAGCACAGGAGCCAAACAGGCCTTGTTTTTCTGTACGAGAAGTGGCTTTGAAAACTTTGGTCTCTGAACGCTATCACGAAGGTCTCCGTTGTGAGAAGCAGATAATTGGCTATAAGGCAGGAAGAGTGTGTGTGGCGAAGGTGTTTCCTATTTATCCGGTGCAGCCGGGAAAGATTAGATTAGTATGACCTGGCATAAATGTTTTCTTTTACCGATGTTCACGGAGCAGAAAGATCGGAGGTTATGACGCACGCTATGTTGTTTTAACATACATATATGAATATACGTGAACATGCATATGTACATCAACATACATATATGAATATACGTGAACATGCATATGTACATCAACATACATATATGAATATACCTGAACATACATATATACATAAGCATACACATATGAACATACATACATAATATACATATAAACATTCATGTATACATGAACATACACATATAAACATGAATAAACATACAAGAACATATACACATGAACATACCTAAACATACATGAACATACACACATGACAATACATAAACATACATGAACAAAATTTGTTCCTTCTTCTACTGCTGTTTTATTTCTTAATATTTTTTTTGGTCATACCTATGTGACTTGCCTGATTTGTTATGTCTAGGTTATTTGCCTGTTTTGTCATATCTTTGTGATTTGCCTGTTTTGTCATATCTATGTGATTTTATGTTTTGCCATATCTTTGCGATTTGACTGTTTTGTCATATCTATGTGATTTTATGTTTTGTCATATCTATGTGATTTTATGTTTTGTCATATCTTTGTGATTTGCCTGTTTTGTTATGTCTAGGTTATTTGCCTGTTTTGTCATATCTATGTGATTTTATGTTTTGTCATATCTTTGCGATTGGACTGTTTTGTCATATCTAAGTGATTTGACTGTTCTGTCATATCTAAGTGATTTTACTGTTTTGTCATATCTAAGTGATTTTACTGTTTTGTCATATCTAAATGATTTGCCTATTTTGTCATATCTAAGTGATTTGATGATTTTTTCATATCTATGTGATTTGCCTATTTTTTCATATCTAAGTGATTTGACTGTTTTGTCATATCTATGTGATTTGACTGTTTTGTCATATCTATGTGATTTGACTGTTTTGTCATATCTATGTGATTTGACTGTTTTGTCATATCTATGTGATTTGACTGTTTTATCACGTCTATGTGATTTGCCTATTATGTCATATCTATGTGATTTTCCTTTTTTGCCATATCCTGTGATTTTGCCGGTCCCGTTCCCCCCCCCCTCACTACACCCTCCCCCTTTCTCTGCGCTTCAAGTTACACGAACTGGCTGTGTTCACCACATTGTTCACTTTCTGTGTTTCACCGAACGTGAACTCGAACGTGGTCACGTGTTCGTGGAAGTGGACTTTACGTTAAACTGTTTTCTCAAAGTCATTCCCTGACAGCTATGGATGCTGTATACTCCAGTGCACCTCAGGGTCAGGACTGATATTGTCAGAGATCTCAGGGGGAAGTTTTCCTAAAAGATAAGAGCCGTCGCTCACTTTTCTAGCGGGATCGAGATTTTAAAAAGCCCACTGCCGTGAGTCCGAGAAGTGTTTTTTTTTTTTTGTTAATAGTTGCTTTTGAGAAGATGGTAGTGAAGGAATGATTATTAAAGACACAATCAGATTTAAGCAGGCTTCAAAGCCCGTATCAGATTTTAGCACCTTCAAAGCCCATATGAGATCTGATAAATGAGAATCATATTTGCATTTTCCTCACTTCTTCTCATAATTAAAAATGAAGTCATGCTCTATCCTTAGTTTCCATTGGCTACGTGGTTGGAAGGGCCGCAGCTCAAAGTGACAGGTAAGTGTTTCTCAAACTCTGTTCCAATGGAGAGCCCGTGAGAGGAGTTCTCTAAGGTGGCGCAGCCCATACTCCTTAATACAATGGAAATTATTCTGGTTCTTGAGTCACCGGATCCCCCTTTCACTGGGCCCGCTGGTGTTAACAACCACCACTGGAGACCCGAACCACCAGCGACACATCCTTTTTTTTCCACGATTTTCCTTGCTTATGATGTTCTTGTCTTGCGTGTATACAATCCCAAGCTTGGTGTCTGTGCTAACCAGTCATGCCAGGAACACCGGAAACACAAGGAACCACAAGAAACACCAGGAACCACAAGAAACACCAGGAACCACCATAAGTTCAAAATTCAGACTACGGCTTCACTGCATTTGAAACGACCCCGTATATGCTCCGTCGCATACCGCAGCCTCCGTCCAAGAGTATGTGAAACACCATAAAACACACGAAGCGCCGAAAAACACCAGAAACATCAGTAAAACACCAGCACAGGAGGAACCATCAGAAACACCAGAAACATCAGTAAAACACCAGCACAGGAGGAACCATCAGAAACACCAGAAACATCAGTAAAACACCAGCACAGGAGGAACCATCAGAAACACCAGAAACACCAGTAAAACACCAGCACAGGAGGAACCATCAGAAACACCAGAAACATCAGTAAACACCGAAACAAGAGGAACCATCAGAAATACCAGAAACATCAATACGCACCGGCACACGAGAAACCATCAGAAATGCCAGTAACATCAGTAAACACTGACACACGAGGAACAATCAGAAACAGCAGAAACATTAGTAAACACCGACACACGAGGAACTATCAGAAACAGCAGAAACATTAGTAAACACTGACACACGAGAAACTATCAGAAGCAGCAGAAACATTAGTAAACACTGACACACGAGGAACTATCAGAAACAGCAGAAACATTAGTAAACACTGACACACGAGGAACAATCAGAAACAGCAGAAACATTAGTAAACACTGACACACGAGAAACTATCAGAAACAGCAGAAACATTAGTAAACACTGACACACGAGGAACTATCAGAAACAGCAGAAACATTAGTAAACACTGACACACGAGGAACAATCAGAAACAGCAGAAAACACTAGGAAAAACCAGGAACAAGCAGACAGAGAAGAGATTGTGAGTTGTGTTCAGCACACACAAGTTTACATTTTCCTAGTCAACTCTGACCTCGCCATAGCCAGTCACCATAGAGTTGAAAGAAATGACGGAGGTCATGTGACGGAAAACATGTCACATCTCGTACACATGTGTGTGTGTGTGTGTGTGAGTAAAGTGAAGGAGCTAATGAGTTGTTAGCGAGAAAACTAACTTCTCACTTACATTCTCTTCCATCCAACAACATCATCAAACAGTGATAAAATTTGCCACTAATTGGAGAAAACCACAAATAATGATCACATTATCCACATACAAATAATGATCACATTATCCATACAAATAATGATAATATTATCTGCATACACATAATGATCACATTATCCACATACAATAATGATCACATTATCCACATACAATAATGATCACATTATCCACATTCAAATAATGATCACATTATCCGCATACAACCATCAGTATAGTTATCTTCAGCATCGGTGCTATTGTTATGTTATTTCTATGTTACTTTTAATGTTATGTTATTGTTATGTTACTGTTATTGCTATGTTATTGTTATGTTACTGCTATTTTCATGTTAATGTTACTGCTATATTACAGTTATTGGTATGTTACAGTTACTGTTATGTTAATGTTATTGTTATGTTAATATTACTTGCAGGTACTTACGTATAAGAACTTGCTTCTGGACTCCCTGGAAGAATGAACTTTGACACGCGTTTACTGTTTGTTCCGTTGCCTGACCTGATAAACAAGAAAATCACAGGAACACTTTTTAAAAATCTGCCCATGTAGTCCACAACTATAGCTATTGATCACATGCTAATTTCTCTGCCGCCAGCCTCACTACAACAGCATGTACATTACGATCATTAGCCTGCAGTGATGCAGCGGATTTATCAAAACTCAAATGTCAGCCTTTCTCTGCCAACAATCTTCTTGAATCTGACATAATGTCATCTTATGTGATCAAGATCAAAAGTTAAGAGTCTTTGTGAATCAGCTTTCTTAAACAACGTAGCAGGTCCAATTACTGCAGCTACAAGACACAAACGTACCTCGTTGTAAGCTGTTTCGCTTTAGAATGCTTCGTTAAACGGGATTTTACTATATTCAGGGCTTTCTTCGCTCTTAAGGGTGCGGGGGGGGGGGGGGGGGGAGGGGGGTCCGGCAATGACGGCATATCCAAGCCGCATCTAGCAAGTTGACCAACAAACTTCAAATCTAAGATACATCTAGCAAGTTGACCAACAAACTTCAAGCCACATCTAGCAAGTTGACCAACAAACTTCAGATTCAAGCCACATCTAGCAAGTTGACCAACAAACTTCAGATCCAAGCCACATCTAGCAAGTTGACCAACAAACTTCAAATCTAAGATACATCTAGCAAGTTGACCAACAAACTTCAGATCCAAGCCACATCTAGCAAGTTGACCAACAAACTTCAAATCTAAGATATATCTAGCAAGTTGACCAACAAACTTCAAATCTAAGATACATCTAGCAAGTTGACCAACAAACTTCAGATCTAAGATACATCTAGCAAGTTGACCAACAAACTTCAGATCTAAGATACATCTAGCAAGTTGACCAACAAACTTCAGATCCAAGCCACATCTAGCAAGTTGACCAACAAACTTCAAATCTAAGATACATCTAGCAAGTTGACCAACAAACTTCAGATCCAAGCCACATCTAGCAAGCTGACCTACAAACTTCAAATCCAAGCCACATCAAGCTAGTCGACCAACAAACTTCAAATCCAAGCCACATCAAGCTAGTCGACCAACAAACTTCACATCTAAGCCACATCTATCGAGTCGACCAATAAACTTCACATCTAAGCCACATCTAGCGAGTCGACCAACAAACTTCATTACTGTCTTGTTTTTAAGAAAATGCAATTGCTATTCCAGCCTTAAACAGCCTGTAATGTTACATTTCAACAGCCTGTAGTGTTACACCTCAACAGACATCAACATTAAGGCGAGACTCTTCACTAGAAAAGAGAATAAGTTTCACTGAAGAGTTAGTTGATGAAGCTTTGCTAAATCTTCCAACCTTCCGGCCATAATTACTTCTCCTAGAACATTCGCCAGTCATCACAAGATAAGTATGAAAGTATTTTAGGATTAGCTCTATGGTGATCTAGCATCAACGTTTTTTTTTTCTTGTTTGAACAAGTTTGGAGTGACTTTCTTAGGCTTAGCCCTGTTGTAAGCCTACAAACGATGGCTGCTTTGCCTTTGTTATTTATGCACTGCCAGAGAAGAGAAGGCCGTGATTCGCTTTACGGCAGTAGCCTAGAAGAGGCCCCCCACCCCAGATTATTTGCTGCACCGTTGTATGCTGTCAGGTGAGGCGATTATTTGCCGCCCCGTTGTAAGCTGTCAGGTGAAGCGATTATTTGCTGCCCCGTTGTATGCTGTCAGGTGAAGCGATTATTTGCTGCCCCGTTGTATGCTGTCAGATGAGGCGATTATTTGCTGCCCCGTTGTATGCTGTCAGGTGAAGCGATTATTTGCTGCCCCGTTGTAAGCTGTCAGGTGAAGCGATTATTTGCTGCACCGTTGTATGCTGTCAGGTGAGGCGATTATTTGCCGCCCCGTTGTAAGCTGTCAGGTGAAGCGATTATTTGCTGCCCCGTTGTATGCTGTCAGGTGAAGCGATTATTTGCTGCCCCGTTGTATGCTGTCAGATGAGGCGATTATTTGCTGCCCCGTTGTATGCTGTCAGGTGAAGCGATTATTTGCTGCCCCGTTGTAAGCTGTCAGATGAAGCGATTATTTGCTGCCCCGTTGTATGCTGTCAGGTGAAGCGATTATTTGCTGCCCCGTTGTATGCTGTCAGGTGAAGCGATTATTTGCTGCCCCGTTGTATGCTGTCAGGTGAAGCGATTATTTGCTGCCCCGTTGTATGCTGTCAGGTGAAGCGATTATTTGCTGCCCCGTTGTATGCTGTCAGGTGAGGCGATTATTTGCCGCCCTGTTGTAAGCTGTCAGATGAGGCGATTATTTGCCGCCCTGTTGTAAGCTGTCAGGTGAGGCGAAAGATTCAACAAAAAGAGCAGCATAAAGTCAAAACGACATAATCTTATATTACCCGCCTGGAACATAATCTTATATTACCCGCTTGGAACATAATCTTATATTACCCGCCTGGAACATAATCTTATATTACCCGCTTGGAACATAATCTTATATTACCCGCTTGGAACATAATCTTATATTACCCGCTTGGAACATAATCTTATATTACCCGCTTGGAACATAATCTTATATTACCCGCT
>CM019705.1:33181799-33209299 GCA_009760885.1 Achatina immaculata | reverse complement strand
TCATCTGTCTCTGTCAAGGTATCCCCTATCTCGTCACAAATTACATTTAGCTTAGGTGTGACATTTCTCGTCAGTGTCTTCATTTCTTTAAACATTTCACTATCTCTTCCACACTTCTGATGTCCTTCTATTCTTTCACAACAATCTTGTATGTATTGTTTTTTGTCTTTTCTTATGTTTCTTCGTACTTCTTTTGTTAAAGTTTTATATTTCTCTTTGTTGTTGTTTGTCACTTTCCATTGCGTCTTCATTTCTCTACGTTGTTTTATCAGTTCTAGTGTGCCTGCTGTAATCCATCCATTCTTTTGTGTTTTCTTTACTGGAACCATGTCTTTAGCTGTTGTTATTAAGATATCTTTGGCCTGCGTAGCCAATTCATCTGGTGTCATCTACTCCTGTACAGCCATCAGGATTTCGAAACGGTTCTTCACTTCTATACCGTATTGTTCTGGTATATTTGTAAGATCAAAGCGGAGTGGTCTTGATCCCGTAACTGTCTTTTTTATCTTTATCTTCATGTCTGCTATTAATAACTCATGGTCCGTGTCACAATCAGCACTTGGTAAAGTTTTTGCTGATGTTATACTTGACCTCCACCTTCTTTGCACTAAAATGTAATCTATTTGATTCCTGGTTTTACCATCAGGTGATGTCCATGTGTAAAGTCTTCTTGGATGTTGTTTAAAAAGTGTGTTAGCGATCATTAGCTCATTTTTCATGCAAAACGCCATTAGATTGTCACCTGCCTCATTTCTATGTCCTATGCTAAATTTCCCTACATGTCTTTCATCTTCTACTATTTCTGTACCAATTTTTGCATTAAAATCACCCATTATTAATACAATATCATTTTTCTGTACCTGGTCTATTGTCGTTTGCAGTGTGTTATAAAAGTTTTCTACTTCCTCTTCTTCTGCTGCTGATGTAGGTACATATATCTGGATGATTGTTACATTTCTAGGAGTGCCCTTAAGTCTGATTGTTAGGATTCTATCACTTACTGGATTGTAGCCTAGTAATGCTTTTGATGTTGATTTGTCCAAATAAAAGCCACTCCATTCTTTCCTCCTACTTCTCCACCAGAGTATATAAAGATATTATCATTCTCTGCCAGCCTACACTTCACAAAAATGTAGACGCCTATCACTTGTTGTTACTGCCAGCCTACACTTCACAAAAATGTAAACACCATAATGACCTGTTGTTACTGCCAGCCTACACTTCACAAAAACGTAGACACCACAATCACTTGTTGTTACTGCCAGCCTACACTTCACAAAAATGTAAACACCACAATCACCTGTTGTTACTGCCAGCCTACACTTCACAAAAACGTAGACACCACAATCACCTGTTGTTACTGCCAGCCTACACTTCACAAAAACGTAGACACCACAATCACCTGTTGTTACTGCCAGCCTACACTTCACAAAAATGTAAACACCACAATCACCTGTTGTTACTGCCAGCCTACACTTCACAAAAACGTAGACACCTATCACTCACCTGAAGTACTCGGGAAGGTGTAAGCACTCACCATTTATCGTCGGTGACATAGGCTAGAATCTCAACCACTTTTCTCTGGCCACTGCCCACGGAGTCCACATCTCCTGCACACGTGACCCTCAGCCTGGTCTCTAGCCTCACGTCCGAGTCGTTTATCACGACATATGGGTCAAGGATGTCCGTGACCTGGAAGCCGTTCTCCCGCTTGTTGACGACGAACTTCTGACGACTGCTGACGTCACGCCACTCCGACACGACGGAGAAGAACTCTGGGAACTGACATCTGGACTGTGGCCACTCGTCACTTCCTGGGAAAAAAGAATTGGCAGGTTACATGGAGAGCTGTACACGCTACTGGAGTTGTTAGAAGTTGGAACATGGCAGATAATGAATGCTCTTTTCATTTGGGAGTTGCGGGACAAGAACTCGCGCTTCGAAACCTGAAGTAAACCCACTGGTTAGATACGAGTACTTAATTTATTTTGGTGGAAGGTAGTTCTGAAAACGCTAGTTGCACGGCGAGGAGCACTGGATCACATTCAGTTAGTAGTGTATGAATGGAAATAGAATATACGCACATTAATCTTTCCCTTAAACATGGAACCGTGTGTAAGTGTTATAGTCTGTCTAGAGAGAAAACAAAATCGTTTTAACTAAAAATGTACAGCTGTTTCCGGCAAAGACCATTTACTGGAGTCGAAAGAGTTAACATGTTTCATTAACCTTAAGACACTTTGTTCAAAGAGCAAAGAATATATAAAAGTAAGTTGGTACACATCTCTAATCCAATACGAAAATAACTGAGCATATAAAATAAAAAGTTTTATTTAAAGCGAAACACACTTAGTCATTGTCAAGTTTCATTTGGACAAAGTTGGAATGAACATTTATTCAGAACATACATCAAGATCTTTACAAATATCCATCATTACCATCAGTCCTCTGTACTCCCAAAGGAGCATAAGTCATCCCAAAGTCCTATCTTGCGCACGTCGGGATACATCAAACCATGTCTTCCCCGTTTCCTTCAGTTCTTCCTGTGTTGTGCGTCTCTATGTTCTCCGTTTCCTTCAGTTCTTCCTGTGTTGTGCGTCTCTATGTTCTCCGTTTCCTTCAGTTCTTCCTGTGTTGTGCGTCTCTATGTTCCCTGCTTCCTTCAGGTCTTCCTGTGTTATGCGTCTCTATGTTCCCCATTTCTTTCAGGTCTTCCTGTGCTGTGCGTCTCTATGTTCCCCGCTTCCTTCAGTTCTTCCTGTGTTGTTCGTCTCTATGTTCCCCGCTTTCTTCAGTTCTTCCTGTGTTGTGCGTCTCTATGTTCCCCGCTTTCTTCAGTTCTTAATGTGTTGTGCGTCTCTATGTTCCCTGCTTCCTTCAGTTCTTCCTGTGTTGTGCGTCTCTATGTTCCCTGCTTCCTTCAGTTCTTCCTGTGTTGTGCGTCTCTATGTTCCCTGCTTCCTTCAGTTCTTCCTGTGTTGTGCGTCTCTATGTTCCCTGCTTCCTTCAGTTCTTCCTGTGTTGTGCGTCTCTATGTTCCCTGCTTCCTTCAGTTCTTCCTGTGTTGTGCGTCTCTATGTTCCCTGCTTCCTTCAGTTCTTCCTGTGTTGTGCGTCTCTATGTTCCCTGCTTTCTTCAGTTCTTCCTGTGTTGTGCGTCTCTATGTTCCCTGCTTTCTTCAGTTCTTCCTGTGTTGTGCATCTCTATGTTCCCTGCTTTCTTCAGTTCTTCCTGTATTGTGCGTCTCTATGTTCCCTGCTTTCTTCAGTTCTTCCTGTGTTGTGCGTCTCTATGTTCCCTGCTTTCTTCAGTTCTTCCTGTGTTGTGCGTCTCTATGTTCCCCGCTTTCTTCAGTTCTTCCTGTGTTGTGCGTCTCTATGTTCCCTGCTTTCTTCAGTTCTTCCTGTGTTGTGCGTCTCTATGTTCCCTGTGGCCTGCCCCTCTTTCCTTTCCCTTGAGTGTCCAAGTCGAGGCGGAATAGGGGTCGAATAGTAATGGAGATAATTTATCACCAAGTCAAGGAGGAATAGGGGTTGAATAGTAATGGAGATAATGTATCACCAAGTCAAGGAGGAATAGGGGTTGAATAGTAATGGAGATAATGTATCACAAAGTCAAGGAGGAATAGGGGTTGAATAGTAATGGAGATAATGTATCACCAAGTCAAGGAGGAACAGGGGTTGAATAGTAATGGAGATAATGTATCACAAAGTCAAGGAGGAATAGGGGTTGAATAGTAATGGAGATAATGTATCACCAAGTCAAGGAGGAATAGGGGTTCAATAGTAATGGAGATAATGTATCACCAAGTCAAGGAGGAATAGAGGTTGAATAGTAATGGAGATAATGTATCACCAAGTCAAGGAGGAATAGGGGTTGAATAGTAATGGAGATAATGTATCACCAAGTCAAGGAGGAATAGGGGTTGAATAGTAATGGAGATAATGTATCACCAAGTCAAGGAGTAATAGGGGTTGAATAGTAATGGATATAATGTATCACCAAGTCAAGGAGGAATAGGGGTTGAATAGTAATGGATATAATGTATCACCAAGTCAAGGAGGAATAGGGGTTGAATAGTAATGGAGATAATGTATCACCAAGTCAAGGAGGAATAGGGGTTCAATAGTAATGGAGATAATGTATCACCAAGTCAAGGAGGAATAGATGTGGCTTGTTTTTTTGTTTGTTTTCTTGTTGTTCGTACTATGTGGTCCAGTTATTTTCTTCTTTGTCTTTTGACCTCTTTAGCCATGGTCTCCATGTTTAAACATATTATCTTTAGTACATTATTTTCTACATAAAAAATATATACATATATCAAAGCCTTTTATAGTATTTTTGTTCTCGAAGTTATGGAAAAAATGGCACTGGAAGAATTATTTCAAAGTAAGCAATTAGTGTACAGATTATTATCATTAATATACCTTCGTTGTGTCCTGTAGACATAAATAATTTATTTGTCCCTGAGCCGTTCCAGGGTCCTCTTTCTGCTTGTTTGTTTTCACTTACCCAACCTAGTCTGGCAGCAAAGTTTAATGATACTACTTGTTTTCACTTACTCAACCTAGTCTGACAGCAAAGTTTAATGATACTACTTGTTTTCACTTACTCAACCTAGTCTGACAGCAAAGTTTAATGCTACTACTTGTTTTCACTTACTCAACCTAGTCTGACAGCAAAGTTTAATGCTACTAATTGTTTTCACTTACTCAACCTAGTCTGACAGCAAAGTTTAATGATACTAATTGTTTTCACTTACTCAACCTAGTCTGACAGCAAAGTTTAATGATACTAATTGTTTTCACTTACTCAACCTAGTCTGGCAGCAAAGTTTAATGATACTACTTGTTTTCACTTACTCAACCTAGTCTGACAGCAAAGTTTAATGCTACTAATTGTTTTCACTTACTCAACCTAGTCTGACAGCAAAGTTTAATGCTACTACTTGTTTTCACTTACTCAACCTAGTGTGAGAGCAAAGTTTAATGCTACTACTTGTTTTCACTTACTCAACCTAGTCTGACAGCAAAGTTTAATGCTACTACTTGTTTTCACTTACTCAACCTAGTGTGAGAGCAAAGTTTAATGCTACTACTTGTTTTCACTTACTCAACCTAGTGTGAGAGCAAAGTTTAATGCTACTACTTGTTTTCACTTACTCAACCTAGTGTGAGAGCAAAGTTTAATGCTACTACTTGTTTTCACTTACCCAACCTAGTCTGACAGCAAAGTTTAATACTACTACTTGTGCATGCGGGAAATGTTGCTATCAAGCGGCCCGCAGTTACGACTTTGTATCAGCCTAAAGTTGCGTGTTTTAGAACAGAAAACAAGGACAAAGAAAGGAGTTGTAAATTTGAGAACGCACAAAGAAAATATTCTCCGCCATGAGTATCTTGAGTATGAGAACAATATTACAATCAGCAGTCAAACACCGAGGCAAACTATGAAATAAACAAAATAATAGAATGCTATAGACACTGAAAGCTACAGACACTGAAAGTTACATACACTGAAAGCTACAAATACTAAAAGCTGCAAACACTGAAAGTTACAGATACTGAAAGCTACAGACACTGAAAGCTACAGGCACTGAAAACTACAGACAGTGAAAGCTACAAACACCGAAAGTTACAGACACTGAAAACTACAGACACTGAAAACTACAGACGCTGAAAACTACAGATAGTGATAACTACAGACAGTGATAACTACAGACACTGAAAGCTACATATAGTGAAAGCTACAGATAGTGATAACTACAGACACTGAAAGCTACATATAGTGAAAGCTACATACAGTGAAAGCTACAGACAGTGAAAGCTGAATGCAGGAACAAAGAAGTCAAGTATCCTTACTATGTCTGAGACTGTAGACGTTCATACCCAAACTTGGTGACTGAAGACCTTGACAAGTGGCATCTGCTGTCATTGACATGAAGCCATAGGTGCCATAGAGAGTATACATCTGAAAATACAAGAATAAACAACATGAGAGAATACAAGAATAAACAACATGAGAGAATACAAGAATAAACAACATGAGAGAATACAAGAATAAACAACATGAGAGAATACAAGAATAAACAACATGAGAGAATACAAGAATAAACAACATGAGAGAATACAAGAATAAATAACATCAGAGAATACAAGATATTAACATTAGAGAATAGAAGAAGAAACATCAGAGAATACAGGAATAAACATTAGAGAATAAAGAAGCAAACATCAGAGAATACAAGAATAAACATTATCAGAGAAAACAAGAATAAACAACATCAGAGAATTCAAGAATAAATAACATCAGATAATACAGAAACAAACATCTGAGAATACATGAATAACATAAAAGAAACAATACTGAAAAAAATTCAGATATTACAAGAATAAACAACATCAAATAATACAAGAACAAACATCAGAGAATACAAGAATAAACAACATTAAAGAATACAAGAATTAACATCAGAGAATACAAGAATAAACAACATCAAAGAATATAAGAATAAACAACATCAATGAATACAAGAATACAGGAATAAGCATAAAAGAATACAGGAAAAAAATCAAATAAGAGAATGTAGTAATACATGTTAGAGAAAGATGAACAAAAGTCAGAGAATACCAGAAGAAACGAAAGAATGGCTAGAGAATTCTTTGTCTCCTGATTTCCCCTGTCGGCCATCTTTGTGTTCATTTTGTACCAGTAAACAGAAAAAAAGTAATTTCACGTAAATAAGTGTTGTTACCATTGTTTAGTAGTAGCAGTTATTTCGTGAGACTCTCTAGTAACCTCAGTGTTATTTCATGTGATTCTCTGGTGATCACATTGTTATTTCATGTGAGTCTCTAGTGATCGTATTGTTATCGTGTGATTCTTTTGTGATCGCAGTGTCATTTCATATTATTCTCTAGCGATAGCATTTTTATTTCATGTGATTTTCTAGTGATCGCATTGTTATTTCATGTTATTCTCTAGTGATCGTAGTGTTATTTCATGTGATTCTCTAGTATTTGCATTGTTATTTCATATTATTCTCTAGTGATCACATTGTTATTTCATCTTATTTTCTAGTGGTCACATTGTTATTTCATGTGGTTTTCTAGTGATTGCATTGTTATTTCATGTTATTCTCAGGCGCCGAGCTCCCTTATCTATAATAATTACCCCAGCCTAAAGCCTACGCCTCGGTCCATGGATATGTCCTAAACTGCAGAACTGACAGTCTTACACGAGTTCCTGGCCGAAATTTTGTAGAAGATACCTTCATCAGTCCAGATGACATGAATGAACAGGCAGAATACTCGTAGATAACTGTTTATAGTACTGAAAGAATGCTCCAAGTGGATGGCCAGTTTGTTACAGCAGACCGTCGCCGTCGCCGTTGTCGCTGTCGTTGACTGAGCGATGATTGCCGTGTGTTGCAACTATCAGCCTTGCCGTCCAACACATCCCACTTCGGGTTCGTGTATTTTTGGGACTGGGTTCGTCTTCTCGCTGCGATCCCTAGTCACGTGACCAGACTACAGTCTGTTCCCAGAGATGCCACTGGGAGGTAGAATAGGGTCTTGTTCAGCTATGGTCTGCCAACCCTGACGCAAACAGCCAGCTTTGGTCTGCCAAACCTGACGCAAACAACCAGCTATGGTCTGCCAACCCTGACGCAAACCGCCAGCTATGGCCTGCCAACCCTGACGCAAACAGCCAGATATGGGTCACTGAAAGCTAACTTATTTAGTCTAAAAAGTGCACTCCAGCCACCTCACGCTTGATCGAGCATGAAAATTTCGCTCACGTTCCAATCTCTCAAGTGCTGTTATAATACTTCATAGAAGACCCTCAAAACATATGTAGGCACGAGATTAAAAGATGTTGGATATAGATCCAAC
Source organism: Achatina immaculata (assembly GCA_009760885.1). Lineage (NCBI taxonomy): Eukaryota > Metazoa > Mollusca > Gastropoda > Stylommatophora > Achatinidae > Lissachatina > Lissachatina immaculata. The sequence continues at coordinate 33,201,404 of CM019705.1, read as the reverse complement.
ATTCAAGGAAGCTGATGCTGCTTCCAGACTCAGGTGGAAAGCTGTCTTCAGTATCATCATCTCAGAAAGGGTGAGTAGACTGAGTTCTAAAGAGAGAAAATGTAACATCCAGCACCGTGTCTTTGAGTTCTGACAGAAAAAAGTAACATCAAACAGCGTGTCTTTAATCATCAGCCAAGAAATATCAGTGTGATATCAAGTATATATCATCAGCCAAGAAATATGAGTATGATATCAAGTACTCATCATCAGCTAATAAATATGGGGTGATATCAAATACACATCATCATCTACAGGATACGACCTGTCAGTGCAACTTTTAAAGTGTTGCTTGCTTAATTAAAAAAAAGAGATCAGTGTAATTTCTAAATGATACAAGCTACTCCATCTGCAACCCTGACCTTGATTTCTGCGGAGAGATTGGCTCATAGATTAGCAAGGAGATTTGGGAGAAGAGTGGAAAGGTAGAAATACTGTGAGAAGAGTAGAAGGGTATGAATGAATGAATGAATAATCTTTATTTTTAAAGGGTAAAGAATTGGGCACGCAGGCCCGTCTTACATTCTGCCCTTCATCACTCCATCTTTCATTCTTCCCACACACTTGATTTAGTACAAAAATACAAATTAAATTAGTAAAAACATATCAAAAGAGTGTAAGATTTAGCTACTACATTCAAGGTAAAAGAGAAGAAGTAATTAACCTAATAAAATAGCACTCACGCACACATACACCCGCAGACATATACATAAATAAAAATACATTGTAAATACAGATCTTCTAACATATTTTTTTAAACAAACATTAAAATAATTTCTAACAATATCTAACAAGTTGCTTTTCTAACTATGTCACTGAAGTACTTGATGGTTTACGAGCCATGTGTTGAGAGAGTGCTGTCTATTTTATGGAGGCATATAATTACATGCAAGTAAATAATGAAACAGGTTTGAGTTAAAGGATGAAGTATTACCAATGGATTTTAAATTGTAGGGGAGGGTGTTCCAGAGCTGTACTGCAGAGTATGCAAGGCTTTTCTTGTACATATCAATTCTGGGTTTAGGAAGAAGACAGTTTTTTAAACGCTGGCTATGTTTAGTGTTATACGTAAACAGTGACCACAAGTAAGGCGGAGCATTGTGCGACAGAATTCTGTGAACAAACTTAACTTTGTTAAAAATGATTATATTTTTGAGGGGTAGAATTTTGAGTTGTTTATGTTGATCTACAGTCTGTACTGGGTGTTGGTCACAAATAAGATTTAATGCTCGCTTGTGAAGTGAGTGGAGCCTTTTTGTGTTTGAGACTGAGCATCCATCCCAGATTGTGGAACAGTAATCTAAGTGTGTTTGTATGTGTGATATGTAGTATATTTTTCTTGTGTTTTTGTCGATAAAGTGTTTAATCTTGGCTAATTGGTAAACTTTCTGTGCAATCAAATTTGTTAGGTTATGTACGTGAGAATTCCAAGTTAAATGCTGATCAATGATGAGTCCTAGGGTTTTATGTTCATGAACATTTTCTATTGACTTAGTCCCAGCACAAAGCTGTAGTGAAGTTTTAGTTGCATTTTGCAGTTTCTGTCTTGTAGTGATGAGCATGGATTTTGTTTTGTTGGTGTTTATCAACATACCATTTTTATTACTCCATTTAATCAAACTGTTTATATCATTTTGGAGCGTTGTCTGTAGGTTACTGATGTCATATTCACAATTGTAAACAGTACAGTCGTCAGCGAAAAGATCACATGAAGAGTGCTTTAAATGTAGTGGTAGGTCGTTAATATAGATAGCAAAGAGAAGAGGACCAAGAATGGAGCCTTGAGGAATACCGGTATCAACCACAGACGAGCCAGATATTTTGTTTCTAAAGCAAACTACTTGTTTTCTACCTGAGAGAAAAGATGTAATACATTTTGTTAGGTCAGGATGTAATCTATAGCCTTCCAGCTTTTTTGCAAGAATTTCATGATCAATCATATCGAAGGCTTTCTTAAAATCAACAAAGACAGCACCACACAATTTGTCATCATTTATATTAGACAGCCAGCTTTCTGTCATTTTAGTTAATGCTGTGTGGCAGGAGTAATTTGGTCTAAAACCTGACTGACTGTCTATTAGTAGACTGTTTTCTTGCATGTGGAGCAGAGTTAACTTTTGTATATGTTTTTCAAGAGGTTTAGATAGTGATGACAGAATGGATATGGGTCTATAGTTTGAGAGGTCACTAGTCTGTCCAGATTTAAAAAGAGGAAAAACTTTGGCGAGTTTAAAAGCGTCAGGGAAATATTTTTTTGTCAATACACAAGTTGTATAAGTATGTTAGTGTGTCTGTGATAACTGGTGCAGCGTAGCGTAGTATCTTGTTACTAATGTCATCACATCCTGCTGAGTTAGTGTTCTTTAAGGACCGGATGTAGTTATAAACCTCACCGACTGTGAGGAAAGGAATATTAATTTGTTTTAGCTTTACACATTTACTGTCGCTGAAAGTTTTCAACACGCTCAGGTCGCAATTTGGGGTCGGTAATGAAGATTTTAGAATACTAATTTCTTCCCTAAAATGTTCACTGAAGTTAGTGCAAGTATGTTCACCATTAAGTGTTTGTGGGTCAGTTTGCTTCCTTTTATTTACAAGAGTATTAATCGCTTTCCAGATTGATTTACTATCAGTTTTGTCTTTCATTAAATTTCTGATGTAATTTTTCTTTTCCTGCCTAATTAAATACTGCACCTTATTCCTAAGTGAACGATAGCTACTGAAATTTCTGCTTTTGTGAGCTTAATCCCGTTTCCTCATGAGTTGCAATATATCGGGAGTTATCCACGGGGATTTTGTTATGTGTTTTACTCTCATTTCTTTGATGGGGACATGCTTGTCAAAAATATTTCGAAATATCTTGATCCAGTATTCGATAGCCTCATCTGGATTTGTTAACTGGAAAACGTACGTAAGAGGCGACGCTTTTAGATCAGTTAAAAATAATTCCAAGTTAAAGTTTTTAAAGTTTCTATATTTGATGCTGGTATGTTTGTGTTTCGGTATTTTATACCCCTTATATGACCACGTACAGCAGACCGGGTAGCGATCACTCAGCGACACATGAGGGACTGTACATTCAGTAATGTTTCCTGGATGGGCTACATAAATATGATCTATTAGTGTTGATGATGATTCAGAAACTCTAGTAGGTTTGTTAACAATTTGGGAGAAGTTGTAAGATGTTAAAATGTTCTTCCATGTAGGATTTGGCTGATTAAGATCTATATTGAAGTCGTCTAGAATGATTATGTCCTTGAATTTATGAGTTACAGCATCATCCATCATGGTCGCAAAGTGATCATACCACTCGGCTGAAGCATTTGGATTTCGGTATATAAAACTAATTAGAATTGGACTAAGATTTGATATTTTGATTTCTAGCATAATACATTCAACCTCTGATGCTTCTAGGTCTTCTCTTCTACAAAATTTAATTGTGTTAGAAATGTAAACGACTAAACCTGTCTCTAGCTTCCTAGTTGGGTCACGCCTGGTCAAATTAAAACCATCTATTCTTATATCATTGTCTGTGATGTTTTTATGTAATCTGCTTTCAGAGAAACCAAAAATATGAAAATGTTGTTGAAGTATATGTGTAACCTCGAAATACTGTGAGAAGAGTAAAAGGGTAGAAATACTCTGAGAAGAGTAGAAGGGTAGAAATACTGTGAGAAGAGTAGAAGGGTAGAAATACTGTGAGAAGAGTAAAAGGGTAGAAATACTGTGAGAAGAGTAGAAGGGTAGAAATACTGTGAGAAGAGTACAAAGAAAGAAGTACTGAGATATGAGTACACAGGAAAAAAGTGTTGGGAGAAGAGTACAGATGAAGAAATGTGGTTCTGGTTGCTCTAGCAATATTGGTTCAGGAAGAATATTTTTATATAAATAGGAAGCAACAAGGCTTTCGTATGGTACGGAAAGAGAACACAGTTTTGTAGGATTAGACGTCGAAAAGAGCGAAGACAAAGCACTTTAGTGAGACTTCAGAGAAAGCAAAATCACAACAGGATTCGAACCACGGACTCCGGTAGGACGAACAGCCGCTCAGCCACGAAAGAACAGCGTACCAACGAACTGCGCTATTTCGCAGCTCGCTAAAGTGCTTTGTCTACGATTTTTAAAAAAATGTTAATCCTGCAAAACTGTGTTCTCTTATTTTAGCAATACTGGTTGTACTTACAAAACAACGATACTGGCTTTCTCTGGTTGTTAGAGACGATCCTGTGAAACGACCGTACAGATAGTGGTCCACTCCATTGTCCCATGTCGCTAAGCATTGGAAGGACTCAACTGTGGAACACAAAAACAAGATTAATGTCCAAGCAGATGATATCAATGTCCTAATATACAAGATTAAAGTTTAAATAGACTAAATTAATTACCAGACCAGATTAAGTCTAGATTAATGACCAGGCAAGAGTGATGTCTAAATAGACTAAATTAATGACCAGACAAGATTAACGTCTAAATATACTAAATTAATGACTAGACTACATTAATGTCCAAGCAGACAACAAAAAAGTAGACAATTTAAAACGCTGTGGGGAAAAGATAAAATAATAATAATAATAATAATAACGTTCATGTAGTCTACTTACTAATAATAACAGAGATACAATTAGGGAAATTAAAAGGAGGACATCTATCGCTCTTCAGAAAATAAAACAACTAAATAATCTGTGGAGATGAACAGACAGAACTACAAAAATAAGATTTTTAAAGGCATGCATCTTTCACATCACAACATATGCGTGTGAGACCTGGACACTTAACAAAACAGCTGAGAAACACATAAATGGGTTTGAATGTAAATGCTACAGAAGAGTTCTTCAAATATCATGGACACAATTTCCATACTACAAGAGCTTAATATTGAAGAAGGCTGGCTAGTAAAGAGGATTAAAGAGAGAAAACTTAAATATTTTGGACACATTAAATGTCATGATAATTTAGAGAAAACCGTCTTGGAAGGATACATAATGGTAAAAAGAAAGAGAGGAAGACCAAAACGAAGATGGTTGCAAGACATCGTTGATGATCTGCAAATGGATGCATCAGCAGCAGGCCATCTTGCTCACAACCGAGAGGCTTACAGGAGTGCTGTTTGGGAGGCAAAGTTCCGCAAGGGACACGCAAATGAATGAACGAGTCTACGTACTAACAGAAATGATCAAGAACACAAAACGTAAGAATTTATATCGAGAACGTACTTTTGTCATTTGTGTTGCCGACGTTCTGGCACTTTTGATGGTGAAAGAGAAACCTGGATCCGTCTGCGCATGCCTGGATGCTTGACAGCGGGTTGTCACACTTGACCTCACTGCCGTTCGTGTAGGAGAAACTGTAGTGACCTTGGAATGGACATGGGATGGGCGTACCTGGCACTAGACAAATCCAGATGGAAGGAGTTGTTAGAAAAACGTATGTGACACTTGCAAGTAGAAATTACGTGAAGAAAATCAAGGACAAATAAAGGCAATAGTTTCTTTCCTGTACTACACATGTGTTCGTCTGTTTAACTTGTCACTTCGATGGAGGAGGAGAGGGGGGGGGGAGGGAAGAAAGTAGGGAAGGTGGTGGAAAGTAAAAGGGAAGGGATTATCACAATCATCATCATGTGCTGCGGCCATAAATTTAGCTGATTACATCTACACAACTGTGTGCAGTCTTAGAGAGTCCTAGAAGTGACCAGCAAGCAGCATAGATGGGGCGCAGTACAAAGACTGGCCGCAGACCGTGACAGGCGGTGGGAATGTGTTGCTGGCCTGCAAGACACATAGGGCGTAATGATTGCTTAGCCGATCGCCGACCAAGGATATAGATGGATTATAGATTCCTCACAAGGAAAGCCACCATTACGTAGCCAAGATGGCCTCTACCTCGTCGACTTTCCACATTTTTACAGCCGCTGCTTTAACCTACTGAAGATTTTATATGGGTTCGAACTCGGTTCTTTAGATTCATGAGTGGCATGGCCCAGTTTCTTTCATCGTCCAGTGATGCCTGGCGTGTTAACATAAACATCTAACATCCATCTCCATCAAAGCTGTACTCTAAGATTTAAAGAATCATTATTTTCAATCAGAAGCAGCAAATGCATTGTAAAATCAGTGAATAAATGAATGCGAGTTCTGAGGCGTTTCGTTTATTTATCTCACACGCTATTAACCGGTTTGTTATTAACCGTGTGTGAACAGTTCCATCTAAGACATGATCAAAGGAACATTGTAATTATTGATTGCTATTGTAGTGCACATTCTGCATTTATCTGGTTCCTTCCGACTCTTGTTTTGCGTCAAGACCTTCAAGTCCTCACAACCCATGACCCAGAACTGGAGAAATTTTAAAGTGTATTAAGTGACTTCACCGGGTCATTCTTTCATCTGTTTATGAAGATTAAAAACACCCTTCTCTCTCTCTCTCTCTCTCTCGAACTTCACAAGAATAATGGGATATATATATATATATATATATATATATATATATATATATATATATATATATATATGAGAACATTAATGGGATAGATTTGTATGTGAGAACATCACAAGGATAATGGGATAGATCTGCACGAAATAGTATCGGCTGCTAAAACGAAAAGATCTGTATTAAAGAACACACAATGATATTGGAGGGAAAAAAATCTACACAAAATATCAGCTCGATGATGATGATGATGATGATGATGATGATGATGATGATGATGATGAGGGAGATGAAATAAGAAGGCTCATGGTAAGAAAGCAGATGACCTCCCCTTTCTGTTCCTCCTCTACAGACCCTGATTAAAGTGCCGAGATGAATAATAAACTGTCTTGACTATATAATGCGGGTTCGTGATTGGCTGGACAAATAGAGTGCAGACACGTGACTGACTGAAGAAAGCTAGCGTCAGCCTGAGATTGGTTGAAGAAATATGCTGCAGTCGTGTGATTGGTTGGATATATATATATATATATATATATATATATATATATATATATATATATATATATATATCGATTTCCGGCCACATGTACTAAACAAAAACGTTGGGGCTGTCATATGATACTTTTTTTTAAATGGCAGACTTTATTTTGATTTTGTTAAAAAAAACCCACCAGAAACAGAAGTGTACAGGTATTTTCTCACCTTTGACCATGGTATGTAACTGAAAGTCACCTGTTATCAAATCACAAACGTCTTCAATCCCGTCAGATCGAACACAAAAACCTGTTGAGGAAGAATAACAAACATGAAAAGATACAAACACAATATCACTTCACCTTAAAGAGAGCGATTTTTTGATGAGGAAAGTTGTTGATTCGTGGTAAGGACAACAACAATTAATAATATGTTTCTATGGCTTTCACTTGACAGCTGGTCACAGATATTGTCAAATCCTCAATTTTACCCTAAAGTAAGGCTTCGTTACGTTTTTGTCTTTGATACAGAAGATTTCCCATCTGGGGGAGAGAAATGGGGGGGGGGGGGGAGGGCGACCAGCACCGGGGTCAACCCAGCCTTAGAAGAAAATGGATACCTGGGGGTTCCATAGGAAAACAAAAGCAGAGAGATAAGGTCTTCTTCTTCTTCTTCGTTCGCAGAGAGATAAGGTGATGGCATCCCTACCTCAAATACTTCAGTGGCCTTGAAATGTGAAGGCACTAACACTTCACACCCAAACAGCTTGCAAACCCTGCGGGGACACATGTTTACCAGAAATGATAAATTCCCAGCACACAAACCCTGCACTGGGTGAGAAACACTGCTTGAAAGGCACCCACAAAATCCCTGTAAAAAATCCCCATACCTTACTTTCGTGATATCTCTTAAGCAAATGATGATTAAGCACAAAACTTGCACCTGCAGATACACGCAAATCTGTATTCAAAGTTGAGCATTACTCACACCGAATGTCTGATGGCCACAGAAGGATAGAGGAAGATTGATGATTACGTTCTAAAGCGAAACAACAAGCACATATGACGTACAGTGAAGCTCGGCTGCGTGGAAGAGAGACATTAGGCAAGAAAAAAGCCAGAAGACCTTAGGAAAGCTGAGAATAACAATAATGTGGAGTAATATGAACGTATACACTAGACAGATTGGACGCGAGTGTAAATGTTTCAGTATATAGACTAGACTCGAGTGTAAATGTTTCAGTATATAGACTAGACTCGAGTGTAAATGTTTCAGTATATAGACTAGACTCGAGTGTAAATGTTTCAGTATATAGACTAGACTCGAGTGTAAATGTTTCAGTATATAGACTAGACTCGAGTGTAAATGTTTCAGTATATAGACTAGACTCGAGTGTAAATGTTTCAGTATATAGACTAGACTCGAGTGTAAATGTTTCAGTATATAGACTAGACGCGAGTGTAAATGTTTCAGTATATAGACTAGACTCGAGTGTAAATGTTTCAGTATATAGACTAGACTCGAGTGTAACTTACTGAGCATAAGAATACAGGCTTAATTTGAGTATAACTTTTTGCGTATAATTATGTAGACTAGGCATGAGTATAGGTTTGTGAGTATAATTATGTAGACTAGACTTGAGTATTAGTTTTTTAATGTATTTATATAAAACTAAATGTATAAAAATTCACAAAACTACTATAGTAAAACTGTGATAATAAATATCTAGATTTCGAAGAAGAGTGGGAACAGCTTTATTCATCAAGGGAGCAGACAGCAGACAAGCTGTAGCGTTGCGACTTAAGCCCTTTCCATATAAAAGCTCTCGAACGCAGCTTTATACAAATCATATTATAAGTACCCCCCCCCCCCCTTTTAACCTTGTTAACTTTATTATTTGTTTTATATATATATATATATATATATATATATGTCGTGCAAGATAATTCACTCTTTCTCTTCTCTTGCTGTGTACTTCGTTAATGAATAAAGCTGTTCCTAAAGTCTAATTATTTCTTGTCACAGCTTTCCTGCCCCCTCCCCCCGGCTTTTTACATATTTATAGTTTAGACTTTGAAACTATATATACTTCTTAATTTTTGTCAGTAACTTCTTGCAAATCGGGGCAGTTGACTGTAATCTTTTGTCAGTAACTTCTTGCAAATCGGGGCAGTTGACTGTAATCTTTTGTCAGTAACTTCTTGCAAATCGGGGCAGTTGACTGTAATCTTTTGTCAGTAACTTCTTGCAAATCGGGGCAGTTGACTCTTATCTTTTCTCTGTAACTTCTTGCAAATCGGGGCAGTAGACTGATATTTTTTAAAAAGAAGCCTACTTTGCCTCAAACTAGCACGATCCTGCCAAGACATTGAAGCTCTTTGCACATATTCTCCAGACTCCAAAGCCAGCTCCTGTCTACCACACATTGGAAGATCTACCTCAGTAACCAACAATAGTCATAACCCGCTCTTGTACTGTCACCAACAATCATAACCCGTTGTTGTATTATCAACAAAAACCATAACTAGCTGGTTGTGTTATCTCCCCATGAACATGCGCTCTAAAGGCCCGTGGTTTCTCCGCAATTTGAGGCCTTCTACTCATCGATCTGAGTTAATGGACACTGGCGACGACTGGATAACAGCGAGCAGTCTGGAGGTGGAGGGGTGGGGGTGGAGTAACACTACTATGTCTGTAAACTGCTGCACGCCTCAGTGTGGAGTGAGAGGTGTAGAGAGGATGGGAGTAAGGTGAGAGTAACTACTTCAACTCTCCTCAAAGTATTTTGTTCTTGTTGGCGTTCATGTTACCGATATTTGTCCATGGTTTCTCTCATTAACTGTAATGGTATCCGCTGTTTTCTGCTGTCTGTGGCAGCAGACAGCCTGTAGATTTAGAAATCAATATGTTTATATTTGTCTCGTCATGGACTCTCTTTGTGGAAATCGTTTTGCACATAGTAACTAAGTTATAATAAACATTGCCGTCTTTCTTATCATTCATTTTGGGGTTTTTTGAAATAATTTTAAAAAAACACGGCCTGTCATCAATGATAAAAGTGATAAAATAGAAAGAAACATCTCCTGTCATCAATGATAAAAGTGATAAAATAGAAAGAAACATCTCCTGTCATCAATGATAAAAGTGATAAAATAGAAAGAAACATCTCCTGTCATCAATGATAAAAGTGATAAAATAGAAAGAAACATCTCCTGTCATCAATGATAAAAGTGATAAAATAGAAAGAAAAATCTCCTGTCATCAATGATAAAAGTGATAAAATAGAAAGAAACATCTCCTGTCATCAATGATAAAAGTGATAAAATAGAAAAATCTCCTATCATCATTGATACAGACGATAAAATAGAAAAAGCAAATAACAAAAGTTAAATGCTTGACAGAGCTACACATTGGACAATTGCTCCGATCTACTTGTATAAAGTAGGGTTTCATCGTGTGCACGTACTCTCTAGCACCAGCGAATAACCCTGACGAATAGTATGTGGCGTGCAGGATTCGATCCCACGTCTTAAGTGTGAGGCTGATTCAGAGACCGTGTCTCTACCGGTTCGGCCAGCCCAGACTGACATGTCATGGGTGGCCGACCGAGTCAGTCAATACAAGAACGACAACTGCTACTCACTTTGCTTGTACTGGACCAGGTTTTGGTGCTGTGGTGTGAAGGCCAGGCAGATAAAACACATCTCCTGCCTGGGAAATACGAGAAGCAACTCATAAAACAACAAATCTTTAAGAGGAAGAAACAAGTCATAAAACAACAAATCTTTAAGAGGAAGAAACAAGTCATAAAACAACAAATCTTTAAGAGGAAGAAACAAGTCATAAAACAACAAATCTTTAAGAGGAAGAAACAAGTCATAAAAACAAATCTTTAAGAGGAAGAAACAAGTCATAAAACAACAAATCTTTAAGAGGAAGAAACAAGTCATAAAACAACAAATCTTTAAGAGGAAGAAACAAGTCATAAAACAACAAATCTTTAAGAGGAAGAAACAAGTCATAAAACAACAAATCTTTAAGAGGAAGAAACAAGTCATAAAACAACAAATCTTTAAGAGGAAGAAACAAGTCATAAAACAACAAATCTTTAAGAGGAAGAAACAAGTCATAAAACAACAAATCTTTAAGAGGAAGAAACAAGTCATAAAACAACAAATCTTTTACGAGAAGAAACAAGTCATAAAACAACAAATCTTTTAGGAGAAGAAACAAGTCATAAAACAACAAATCTTTTAGGAGAAGAAACAAGTCAGAAAACAACAAATCTTTTACGAGAAGAAACAAGTCATAAAACAATAAATCTTACAGGAGAAGAAACAAGTCATAAAACAACAAATCTTTTAGGAGGAGAAACAAGTCATAAAACAACAAATCTTTTTGGAGAATAAAAAAGTCACAAAACAATAAATCTTACAGGAGAAGAAACAAGTCATAAAACAACAAATCTTTTAGGAGAATAAAAAAGTCATAAAACAACAAACCTTTTAGGAGAATAAAAAAGTCATAAAACAACAAATCTTTTAGGAGAATAAAAAAGTCATGAAACAACAAATCTTTTAGAAAAAGAAAGAAGTCATAAAACAACAAATCTTTTAGAAAAAGAAATAAGTCATAAAACAACAAACCTTTAAGAGGAAGAAACAAGTAATAAAACAACAAACCTTTAAGAGGAAGAAACAAGTTATAAAACAACAAATGATAAAAGCAATATTTAAAGAATACGTTAAAATGTTTGCAATTGCTCTTACATAGGAAAGGGAGAATTTGTGTGGAATCTTGCTAGAAACTAGGACATTTCTTACATAGGAAAGGGAGGATTTGTGTGGAATCTTGCTAGAAACTAGGACATTTCTTACATAGGAAAGGGAGGATTTGTGTGGAATCTTGCTAGAAACTAGGACATTTCTTACATAGGAAAGGGAGGATTTGTGTGGAATCCTGCTAGAAACTAGGACATTTCTTACAGGTTTACTAACTGAGGACATTGGGCGCGATTTCTGCAACTCCGGGTTTTAGTTAAAGTCTTCACAGCTTTTGTTTTCAGTAACTTGTATCACGGGCACAGGGGTGGCGACCTATATAGTGCACTGTCTCTCCTGGCCAAGACTGGGGGCGCTCCAGTTAATCTACTACAAAAATAGGTACCAAATGCTTCTTTTTAGCGGAAGAAGGAAGACGAGCAGGCGTGGTATGGCAAACATCATCAGCTTGTGCCATGTCAGAGTAATAAAGGTCGAGTCATAGACGGCACACTCTTCACAGGAAGAGTTCTCTGGGACGTAGTCCTGAAGAAGAAGAAAGAAGTAGCTCACCCCAAACATAAAAAGCTACTTAACTTTAAGACTTTTCAACATCCAGGGGGAAAATAGGTATAGAAATTCTTCTTTCTTTCTTTCTTTCTTCTTCTTCTTCTTCTACTACTTCTTCTTCTTCTTCTTCTGCTTCTTCTTCTTCTTCTTCTTCTTCTTCTTCTACTTCTTCTTCTTCTTCTTCTTCTTCTTCTTCTTCTTCTTCTTTTCTTCTTCTTTCTTCTTCTTGTTCATGTCCTTGTTCTTCCTTCATCTTCTTCCCCCTCTTCCCCTTCTTCGTCATCATCTTCTTCTTTTTTTCTTTCTCCTTCTTCTTCTTCCTTCTCCTTCTTCTTCTTCTTCCTTCTCCTTCTTCTTCTTGTTCGTGTTCTTGTTCTTCTTCCTTCATCTTCTTCTTCCTCCTTCTTCTTTCTTCTTGTTAGTGTTCTTACTCCTTCTTCTTCCTCCTTCTTCTTTCTTCGTGTTCGTGTTCTTCTTCCTTCTTCTTCCTCTTCTTAGATGTCAGCCTGGAAATCCTTGAAGAACACAGCAACCCCCGTCTTAGACCGCCGATATCGTCACAGAACTTGGTCTGGACCGATCATGTCCACGTGACCCCCTGAAGAGACTGAAGTCTTGGGAAGCGCCGAGCAAGAACAGATATCTACAACTCTGACGAATTCTACAAAGCTCCATATTTCAGAAACTAACGAGCGGAAACTGCATGACGTAGCAGGACAACCGGGGTCTAATTCCCATTTATCGTACATCTGAGAGCAAGAGAAACGCATGCATTATTCAGTCTAAACTGTCGGCAACAGCCGTGTTTGATCCAGCTTTCGCATGCACGGCTGCCAGCAGCGATGCGTGAGTGCTTGTTTTAACAAATTAATTCACATTTCTAAACTTGGCAACATTGAAGATATTATTTCATTTACTCCGGTGTTAGCATTGGATATGAAAAACTCTTTCAATCTGTTTAGAATTAATCTGCGAAACATTTCAAGCACACACGAGACTGATTTAGGCGTCTCAATGCGCCAGAGAGGCCTACCAATAGTTTGTGCTTTATCTCTTGGACCCATTACTTGATCGTTTATTAGCAGCGTGTTTATCACCGCTGTCAATTTATTGAAAACGGAAGCGGCCATATTGAACACGGAAGAGAGGCGTGAGAGAGGAAACACGTGCCATTAATGGCCTGGCCAGGAAACATGGCGTCCTTGTGACCCGGAAATGTAAAGACATTGTTTACAAGTAATGAGCAGATGATAACCACTGGCACAGGATGATAACAGGAGATGGCAGACAGGAAACTGGTGGAATGACAGCTCGCCCAGAACGACCGAGGCCACAGAAAATTATTCAGCGGCATCTGATGTATAATTTGTCACTTAATGGATGGACGGTCTCTCGAATTCATGAGCGGAAGTCTCTTCATCTTTGATAACGTTTCTTTCATCATCAGCTTCATCTGGCTCCCACCCGCACTCTCACTCTTCGGTCACATCAGTCATATCGGCCATCACAATCACATCTGTCGTACTGTCACATCTGTCACATCATCCACACTTGTCACATTAGTTATATCACCCACATCTGTCACATTAGTTACATCATCCACACACGGCACATGAATTATATTAACTACACGTGTCACAATGGTTATATCATTCACATCTGTCACATTAGTTATACCATTCATATCTGTCACATTAGTTACATCATTCACACATGTCACATTAGTTACATCATTCACACCTGTCACATTAGTTACATCATTCACACCTGTCACATTACTTATATCACCCACACCTGTCACATTAGTTATATCACCCACACTTGTCACATTAGTTATATTGTCCACTCCTGTTACGTTAGTTATATCATCCACACCAGTCATATTTATTATATTAATGACATTTGTCACATCAGTCAATCTGTTATATCTGCCAGACTATTCATATCCGCCACATCTATGATATTTGGACATTTAGTCACTGTACGAACAATAAAGTCGACAGATATTCAGTCAAATTGTTTACGCGTACGAGTGACTTTATTTCTTGTTGTTTCTGACTCTATTTTTTAAAATTTATTATTTCCCTAAGAAATCATCTTATTTACATTTACCGTCCAGAAAAGCTGATGAAAAAAAAACCCAGAAATTTAATTAAATTATACGAAACTCTCAACATTTATCCATCATGGAACGAGAGAAGAGCACATGAGATTATCTCTACAAGAGGAAAAATACACGGAAAGAGAAGTTGATGAAGACAGACAAAAGATAATAGATTTATGATACTGTGACATGTTAGAAAATCAGCAACGAAGCATACAGGATCTAGACATAGCATGGCCAAAGACATCAATTGGCATGGCATATGATGATGATACTGATAGTAATATTTTCTGTGTGTTTTGTTGATAGTTTTTCCCCACAAGTGTCCGCAGGGTTGCCAACTGTCGCATAAAACCACAGGGGAAATAGCATGAGAAAATGTGTTATTTTAAGAGGTTGGTTAAATAATATTCTCATTAAGTCAAACTCCCCGAAATCAGTTGAAACCTGCGGTTTTTCGATATTTCCTTTTACATATGAAATCGACAGTCACGAATACAGAAGAGTTCCACGCCAGTGTTGGCAGCACTTACAAACATTTAATAGCCGAAGCTAAGATGCCAGCTCTGCAAATCTTAGGACAGACAAGACTGCAGCCCGATTCAGACTAGGGCATTGATACAGGCAACAGATAAATATGATGAGTCAAGTTTCACTACACCTCCTTCTCCAAGGCGTCCCGTAAATACGGGTTCAGCCAGACGGCTTTTTTATTATTTCAAAGCATCCAGGGTTCTTTACTCTACGCCATTATATGAGTACGGTGCTGTACCACAGTACTCACTTCCGACATTCTGGTCTCCGAGCACGGGTGCTAAGCACTCGAACTGGTCTGGGAACGTACTCAGACAGTCAGGTGACCTGGATTTAGAGACCCACGTGTCTATGTTTGGCTAGGCAAGAGTTTGTTGGGTAGATAATTGTGGGATATTTCAAATATTGGGTTTCCACTCTTACACATCACTGACTGTTCTCTAACATTAAAAAGATAAAAGGCCATAGTGAAGTTATACTTATCTATGGATGTTTTTACTCTGTTTATGGTTGAAACCCTTGCTGGTTTAAAAGAGGTGCCGGTATCACGTTAAACATCCACAGTCAGGTAAGAGAAATGAGTTATTATCACTTACAGACAAGAGAAATAAGCAATTATCAGGCTTGGACCGTTCATAGTCAAATAAGAGAAATAAACAATTATAAGGCTTGGAAATAAGAGAAATAAACAATTATGAGGCTTGGAAATAAGAGAAATGACAAAAAATTACCAAAGTTGGTGAACTACAGTGAACAAAGAAGAAGAACGTGAGGCAATGATTAAAACTGTCCCCTATCACAAAAGACCAGGACACTTTCATGAAGGAGATGGCTAAAAATCAAAACAGATTTGATGATATTTTAGAAAGCAGGACCATTTCACAAGACCTAAAGAATCACGTAGCGAGTCTAAGCTTGAAAGAAGAGAAATAAATATTTTGCTTTCGAAATGCTAAAGTTTCGTAATGGCAGCCATTGGGATTTTTTTTCATAGCTAATTTTATCCCAGGAAAATTGGCCTGATTAAAGTAGTTTTGGTCGTATAGAAATTTCTCATTGTCCTGGCCAGTACACTGTGTCCAATCTTTTATTATAAACTTTATTCATGATTCACAGAGACCCAACGTTATGCTTCTTTTCACTGTTATAGTTCTCTTCAGTGTTATACCAAATGTCAATGACGTCTGATGTCTGTGGAGATGAGACAGCGAAAAAGTAAAGTGTTGTAATCCAACCCGGCCAAAAAAACATCATATGTTATTCTACCATTTACTAGTATTGAAGACGAACATGGCTGTCAGATTCTGTTTCCTGAAGGTTTTAATCTTTGCACGGGCCACAGATCGGCACTATCATACAGGTTATTTATGTTCCATCAAGTAAGATTCGTAAATCGATCAGCGAAACACTCTCGAATTGCGCGTGTCTGAGCTCGTAGTTTTTCTCTAAATCCACAACTCCGATGTTTGCGCTTAACAAAAGCTCTGTCTCTGACAGAAAAGGGTATTAGCATTTTTGTCACATCTTTTATCAAACTCTTATCACACAAATTGACTTATTTGAAAAGAAATACAGTCAAGCGTCGACTTAATGCGGCATTTGGGACTGGCGGGGTTCGACCCTAAGTCAATTTGGTTGCACATGTCGACCATTATAGTGAGAGGTCAGACACAAAGTACAGTTCACTGCTATAACATGTTACAAGATGAATGGATACATTTGCCCCCACTTTAAACTAATGACAGAATGTTGGAGGTTTATCATAGAATATGATCAGAACACATTAAATAAAGAAATATAGTGTAGTAACTCTTCAATGATACGGTCATACACAAAGCAAAATACATATATACTTATTCTGTACTCATCAAATGATGTCGTAGTGCTCATCTCCTCTTGTCTTGAGATGAACTTGCAGTGTACGCAGAAGAGCTACAGTTTGGAAATGAACGGTTTTATGGGACTTCGGCGGCAGATACTAACAGCCGTAGCTTGCTCAACCTTAAGTACGAACAATTGAAGTGCCGTGCCGCGTGGCGTAGGCGATCATTTCTCTCCACAATTCTTTTTTTTTTGCGTGAACTTGATTATGAGATCCGCCGGTGACTTTCTTCCTAGACAAACTGACAGCCCATCCAGTAACTTCTCTCTCTGTCTTCCTCTGTCTCTTCTTCCTTCAATTTGTTCAGTTGCCACAGTGTGTTCCAGTTTTCCTCTTCTCAGAAAATGTCCTATAAATCTCACTTGTCTGCCTCTGATCTGTGCTATAATTTGATTTTTAACTCCAGCCTCTCTTAAGACTTCTTCATTGGTTTTCTTGGCTGTCCGTGGTACCTTCAACATCCATCTTATGAACCATATTTCCATGGCCTCCATTTCTCGCTGTACTCTCTTATTCATGGACCATGCTTCACATCCATAAAACAAAATTGGCTCGATGTAACATTTAAGTACTCGGAATCTTGTTTCCATTGTTATGGATCTGTTGCACAAGATGTTTATTTTCTGGATTGCTGACTTGGCCTGAGCACGTCTGCTTTTTTTATTTCGTTGTGACATTTCCCATCAGTTGTTATAATTCTTCCTAAGTACTTGAATCTATCAACTTGTTTCAGTTCTGTGCCATCAATGGTAATGCTACACTTTGGTGGTATTCTTTTCTTTGAGATGACCATCACTTCAACCGTAGCTCTTTCAGCCGTAAGTACAAACAGCCGTAACTCCTTCGGCCGTAAGTACAAACAGCCGTAACTCCTTCGGCCGTAAGTACAAACAGCAGTAACTCCTTCTGCCGTAAGTACAAACAGCAGTAACTCCTTCTGCCGTAAGTACGAAGAGCCGTAACTCCGGCCGTAAGTACAAACAGCCGTAACTCCTTCGGCCGTAAGTACAAACAGCCGTAACTCCTTCGGCCGTAAGTACAAACAGCCGTAACTCCTTCGGCCGTAAGTACGAACAGCCGTAACTTTTTCGGCCGTAAGTACGAACAGCCGTAACTCCTTCGGCCGTAAGTACGAACAGCCGTAACTTTTTCGGCCGTAAGTACGAACAGCCGTAACTCCTTCGGCCGTAAGTACAATCAATCGTAACTCTTTTGGCCGTAAGTAGGAACAGCCGTAACTCTTTCGGCCGTAAGTCAACACACAAGTGCGTATTATTTGTTCATTCATTCATTCCTTTGCTTGTCCCTTGCGGAACTTTGCCTCCCAAACAGCACTCCTGTAGGCCTCTCGGTTGTGAGCAAGATGGCCTGCTGCTGCTGCATCCATTTCCAGATCATCAACGATGTCCTGCAGCCATCTTCGTTTCGGTCTTCCTCTTTTTCTTTTTCCCACCATGTATCCTTCCAATACGGTCCTCTCTAAAGTATCATGACGTTTAATGTGGCCAAAATATTTAAGTTTTCTCTCTTTAATCCTCTTTACTAGCCAGCCTTCTTCAATATTAAGCTCTTGTAGTATAGATATTTGTTCTTTTTTGTGTCCACGATATTTGGAGAACTCTTCTATAGCATTTACATTCAAAGGCATTTATGTGCTTCTCAGCTGTTTTGTTAAGTGTCCAGGTCTCACAGGCATATTATTTGTTATATACCGTAAAAACATGCTTCAGTTTCGCTAATTATCATTTTGTGTATAAACTTTATTTTTTGTTAAAACTGCACAGAAAACTGGAATAATTAGTATATGAAAAATAAAACAAGCATGGAACAAATTAACGAAACAAATTCTATTTAAAATGGACTGGTTTTTATTTCCAAGGAAAAAAAATATGAAAGGATTATGTTTCTTTAGCGACGAATCTTCGTACAAACCTTACCAAGTCTTCAATATAAGCCAGCGAACTTTCATCCATTCAACTAATAAGAGTTTTGAAAGGGATCTATCAGCCATAGGTTGACTTGAAATCAGGGATTCTCAAACTTATTGCTCGGACACAAAACCGTGGCAGAAATCCGACAGCTGTATCTCCACATTTTCAGTTTTTTTTTCATGAAAAAAAAAGTTTCTTAAATCAGAGAATTATTTATGAAATTTAATGAAGCTGTTTTTACTGTCAGCCAAACTAGAGATAAGCTCAGGGCGGTCTACTTTTTAATTTTATTAAATCTTGACCAGGGAAGTGCAAATAGGTTCACGCCAACATATTGTAGGTTTACCCCCCCCCCCCCCCCATTTTCCACAAATCAACAGAGAGCTTACATCAGTTATCAGTTTTGAAACTTTGCAGAAGATAATCAGGGACAGATAATGGGTAAGAGAATACATGACAGACAGTGAGCAGAGAATACGTGACAAATAATGTAAGTTTTAAAAATTCAGATAAAAATATGCCAGTCATAGTATTTTTAAAATTGTTTTTAAGTTCAGGTCATGACCTAGGGCAGAATTTACAAGCAGCGCCAAACTTTCTCACAAGGACGCCATGTTTCTGAGTTCTTTATACATTTTGGTTGTGTGTGTGTGTGTGTGTGTGTGTGTGTGTGTGTGTGTGTGTGTGTGTGTGTGTGTGTGTGTGTGTGTGTGTGTGTGTGTGTGTGTGTGTGTGTGTGTGTGTGTGTGTGTGTGTGTGTGTGTGTGTGTGTGTGTGTGTGTGTGTGTGTGTGTGTGTGTGTGTGTGTGTGTGTGTGTGTGTGTGTGTGTGCTATAATTTGATTTTTAACTCCAGCCTCTCTTAAGACTTCTTCATTGG
>CM019705.1:33021799-33176799 GCA_009760885.1 Achatina immaculata | reverse complement strand
CTGTAACACAATAACAAACTCTTAGACTTAGGGACTATTCTGTAGCACAATAACAAACTCTTAGAACTAGATAATATTCTGTAACACAATAACAAACTCTTAGAACTAGGGACTATTCTGTAACACAATAACAAACTCTTAGAACTAGGGACTATTATGTAACACAATAACAAACTCTTTGACCTAGGGACTATTCTGTAACACAATAACAAACTCTTAGAACTAGGGACTATTATGTAACACAATAACAAACTCTTAGACTTAGGGACTATTCTGTAGCACAATAACAAACTCTTAGAACTAGATAATATTCTGTAACACAATAACAAACTCTTAGAACTAGGGACTGTTCTGTAACACAATAACAAACTCTTAGAACTAGATAATATTCTGTAACACAATAACAAACTCTTAGACTTAGGGACTATTCTGTAACACAATAACAAACTCTTAGAACTAGTGACTATTCTGTAGCACAATATAACACATTATCAGACCTATGGACTATTCTGTAACACAATAACAAACTCTTAGAACTAGGGACTATTCTGTAACACATTAACAAACTCTTTGACCTAGGGACTATTCTGTAGCACAATAACAAAGTCTTAGATCTAAGGACTATTCTATAGCACAATAACAAACTCTTAGAACTAGGGACTATTCTGTAGCACAATAACAAACTCTTAGAACTAGGGACTATTCTGTAGCACAATAACAAACTCTTAGAACTAAGGACTATTCTGTAACACAATAACAAACTCTTAGAACTAGGGACTATTCTGTAACACAATAACAAACTCTTAGAACTAGGGACTATTCTGTAACACAATAACAAACTCTTAGAACTAGGGACTATTCTGTAGCACAATAACAAACTCTTAGAACTAGGGACTATTCTGTAACACAATAACAAACTCTTAGAACTAGGGACTATTCTGTAGCACAATAACAAACTCTTAGAACTAGGGACTGTTTTGTATCTCCTACAGACTGACAAAATAGAAAAGTTAGAATATTCTTATAAAACCCAGGTAGATTCAGCCCGAATATGTTGTTTAAGTGCCCGGATAAAGAGGAAAGTATGGGATTAAGACGAAGATATAATCATGCTAAGAGTTTTAAAAAAGAAGAAATAAAAACGAAACAATAGCAAGTTTAGTTTGTGAACTAGAACATAAAGAAAGGTCACAAAGTGTTAGAACTAGGGACTGTTCTGTAACACAATAACAAACTCTTAGAACTAGATAATATTCTGTAACACAATAACAAACTCTTAGACTTAGGGACTATTCTGTAACACAATAACAAACTCTTAGAACTAGTGACTATTCTGTAGCACAATATAACACATTATCAGACCTATGGACTATTCTGTAACACAATAACAAACTCTTAGAACTAGGGACTATTCTGTAACACATTAACAAACTCTTTGACCTAGGGACTATTCTGTAGCACAATAACAAAGTCTTAGATCTAAGGACTATTCTATAGCACAATAACAACTCTTAGAACTAGGGACTATTCTGTAGCACAATAACAAACTCTTAGAACTAGGGACTATTCTGTAGCACAATAACAAACTCTTAGAACTAAGGACTATTCTGTAACACAATAACAAACTCTTAGAACTAGGGACTATTCTGTAACACAATAACAAACTCTTAGAACTAGGGACTATTCTGTAACACATAACAAACTCTTAGAACTAGGGACTATTCTGTAGCACAATAACAAACTCTTAGAACTAGGGACTATTCTGTAACACAATAACAAACTCTTAGAACTAGGGACTATTCTGTAGCACAATAACAAACTCTTAGAACTAGGGACTGTTTTGTATCTCCTACAGACTGACAAAATAGAAAAGTTAGAATATTCTTATAAAACCCAGGTAGATTCAGCCCGAATATGTTGTTTAAGTGCCCGGATAAAGAGGAAAGTATGGGATTAAGACGAAGATATAATCATGCTAAGAGTTTTAAAAAAGAAGAAATAAAAACGAAACAATAGCAAGTTTAGTTTGTGAACTAGAACATAAAGAAAGGTCACAAAGTGTGTTGTCAAGTGAGACTGAAGTTTCAGATTTCAATAAAAATTTTCTTCAGAAGTGCAAAGTAAAATGTAAACGATGACAGATACGTAAATTATGATAGACAAGTAAACTATGATAGATAAGTAAATTTAGTAGATGAAAGTGCTGATAACAGTGAGAAGCGCCAGTTGAAAAGTTTTTTTTCTCTGGTTTCACGAACAAGAAATTTAATTTGAGTAATTTCTCATTTTGAAAGTTGTCGGACGCCATCACAATCTGATCAGGAATTTTTTAGTGCAGAAACATAAAATAGGTAGGGGGAAAGTGCACTTTAGGGATAATAAAGTACCGTGAAGTATGGGACAATAAAGTACTGTGAAGTCATTCATTCATTAATTTGCATGTCCCTTGCGGAACTTTGTCTCCCTAACAGCACTCCTGTAGACCTCTCGGTTCTGAGCAAGATGGCCTGCCGCTGATGCATCCATTCGTAGATCATCAACGATGTCTTGCACCCATCTTCGCCTTGGTCTTCCTTTCTTTCTTTTTCCCATTATGTACCCTTCCAAGACGGTCTTCTCTAGATTATCATGACGTTTAATGTGTCCAAAATATTTAAGTTTTCTCTCTTTAATCTTCTTTACTAGTCAGCCTTCTTCAATATTAAGTTCTTGTAGTATGGATATATTTGTTATTTCTTGTGTCCATGATATTTGAAGAACTCTTCTGTAGCATTTACATTCAAAGGTATTTATGTGTTTCCCATACTGTGAAGTATAGGACAATAAAGAACTGAAGTATAGGACAATAAAGTACTGTGAAGTATAGGACAATAAAGAACTGTGAAGTATAGGACAATAAAGTAATGTGAAGTATAGGACAATAAAGTAATGTGAAGTATAGGACAATAAAGTACTGTGAAGTATAGGACAATAAAGTACTGTGAAGTATGGGACGGCAGACATGACAAGGAAAGCTACATTTCGTTCACTCTTTTCTTTTTGTTTTTCCTGAAGGAAAAGGACTCCTAGCAAAGATGAGTTTCTTTCGTTGAGACAAGATAATGAAGAAACTTGGGGAAACTTAAAAAGAACGGAGATGATGAATAAACTTGGGGGCAACGTAAAAAGAACAGAAATTTTGAAAAAACACGTGGGGGGGGGGGGACAGGAAGGAAACTTAAAAGGAACTGAGGTGATGAAGAAACATGGGGGGGGGGGGGAACTTTAAAAGAACTGAGGTGATGAAGAAACATGGGGGGGGACTTTAAAAGAACTGAGGTGAGAAGAAACATGGGGGGGGGGGAACTTTAAAAGAACTGAGGTGATGAAGAAACATGGGGGGGGGGGGACTTTAAAAGAACTGAGGTGATGAAGAAACATGGGGGGGGGGGGGGAATTTAAAAGAACTGAGGTGATGAAGAAACATGGGGGGGGGGGGCGGGGAAACCTTAGAAGAACTGAGGTGATGAAGAAATATGGGGGGGGGGGACTTTAAAAGAACTGAGGTGATGAAGAAATATGGGGGGGGGGGAACTTTAAAAGAACTGAGGTGATGAAGAAACATGGGGGGGGGAACTTTAAAAGAACTGAGGTGATGAAGAAACAGGGGGGGGGGGGAACTTTAAAAGAATGAGGTGATGAAGAAATATGGGGGGGGGGAACTTTAAAAGAACTGAGGTGATGAAGAAATATGGGGGGGGGGGACTTTAAAAGAACTGAGGTGATGAAGAAACATGGGGGGGGGGGAACCTTAGAAGAACTGAGGTGATGAAGAAACATGGGGGGGGGGGAACCTTAGAAGAACTGAGGTGATGAAGAAATATGGGGGGGGGGGAATTTAAAAGAACTGAGGTGATGAAGAAACATGGGGGGGGGGGACCTTAGAAGAACTGAGGTGGATGAAGAAACATGGGGGGCAACTTTAAAAGAACTGAGGTGATGAAGAAACATGGGGGGGGGGGGAACTTTAAAAGAACTGAGGTGATGAAGAAACATGGGGGGGGGACTTTAGAAGAACTGAGGTGATGAAGAAACATGTGGGGGGACTTTAGAAGAACTGAGGTGATGAATAAACATGGCGGGGGGGGGGGGGGAATTTAGAAGAACTGAGGTGATGAAAAAACATATGGGGGGAATTTAGAAGAACTGAGGTGATGAAGAAACAAGTGGGGGTGGGGGAATTTAGAAGAACTGAGGTGATGAAGAAACAAGTGGGGGGACTTTAGAAGAACTGAGATGATGAAGAAATATGGGTGGAACTTTAGAAGAACTGAGGTGATGAAGAAACAAGTGGGGGGAATTTAGAAGAACTGAGGTGATGAAGAAACATGGGGGGGGGGAACTTTAGAAGAACTGAGGTGATGAAGAAACATGGGGGGGGGGGGGAACTTTAGAAGAACTGGGATGATGAAGAAATATGGGGGGAACTTTAAAAGAACTGAGGTGATGAAGAAACATGGGGGGGGGGGAGTTTAAAAGAACTGAGGTTATGAAAAAACATGGGGTGGGGGACTTTAAAAGAACTGAGGTGATAAAGAAACATGGAAGGGGGGGGGGGGAGCCTGAGAGAAACTGTCATATCCACGGTAAATGACATAACAATGAAACAAGTACAGTCAGCATTCAATAAAAACTCTAGAAATGAATGGAGGCTGATATATAAGACATGGAGAAGTAGTGAAAGTAGGCTGATTTCAGACAAGCAGGCTTTCAGGGAGAGTAAAAGATTTGAAAGATGAATTTCCCTTGCGTCGGAGCAGTTACATTATCTTATGATTTTCTTAAACTTCTGGACAAATACATTAACTTTTAATTTTCTTATGCTTCTGGACAAGTACATTAACTTTTAATTTTCTTAAACTTCTGGACAAGTACATTAACTTTTAATTTTCTTAAACTTCTGGACAAGTACATTAACTTTTAATTTTCTTAAACTTCTGGACAAGTACATTAACTTTTAATTTTCTTAAACTTCTGGACAAGTACATTAACTTTGATTTTCTTAAACTTCTTAATGATAATTTCTATTACACAGAATTAGTTTACTTGTCAATGTTTTTGACACATTAATTTTTTTAAATGTGAAAATACAGTAAAAAGTTAAGGTAACGGTCCCATACAAAGAAGAAAACTGCAATAAAATTGTTGTATTTTGCAAGAAGTTGACTGTCTGCCAGATTTCAGGTACTTAAGATGACTTTCCTGCATCTTCGGCCCCACAGATTGTAGATAAATGTCTTGGGTTCTCAAGAACAAGATGACCTCAGACGACAAGTTCTACCTAAGTATCTGACTACCCCTTTCTTAACTCTTCGCTTCTGTGAGGCCGAGTAGTGGTACGTTTCCTCTCTGGCACCTTCACTCAGGTGAAAGTAAAACAAGCAAGCACTCAGTGAAATGTTTCATGAACAAAAACAATTATATCGAACCGGCAAAATTTTCCCTGCAAAACTACCTTTACTGGTTTGTATTTTTGCGCGTTTTCACAGAGCTCTAGCGGCATACCTCAGAGCGCATGCCATTCAGGATTCTTACCACTTGGATCCAAATCAGAGCATCCAAGAAAGATAATACAAACATAGAAATGATCTGGAACATTCTGAACATACGTCTTGTTCTCCCACACATAAAAGCACGTATTGACAGTCTGTGTTGAGGGCGTAAGGAGTTGAGCCTCATTAACAGGTGAGTCATGATTTATAAATCACGTTCAGCACTTTGCCCGGAATCTGAAGTCTGCAGTAGTATGTAACCTTGGCCAGGTGTTGGCGCTGTCTTCGTCGCTTGTCCTTGAGTTGCTGAACGAGAAAGCAGTCAGTGACCCTTAGTTGAACTGTTTGCGTCGGGGTTCGTGAACAATAGCTGACCAAGACCCTATTCAACCTCCGAGCCATGCCCCTGGAAAAAAGGCCCACAGTCTGACCGAATGAATAAAAGATGGAATGGGAAATCAAACCCAGCTTTAGAAGTAAACCATATCGAAGACTGACGTTTGAAATCGAAAGACGCAGATATCTCAGCGTAGATGCAAGCTGTGACACTAGATAACCAATGCCCTTTTGAGGGGAAAAGAACAGGAAGAAAAATTAAACTTAATCACACAAACAAGTTGAAAACCTTTGATGTAAAAATATATATAATCCTATTTTATCTTGGAATTATATTTTTGTGTTGGCAAGACGATCAATTCTACGGGCAATTTCTCGTAATATCACAAATGTTTAACAATTTCTCGTACATATTTCAAATGTTTAACAATTTCTCATACATATCACAAATATTTAACAATTTCTCATACATATCACAAATGTTTAACAATTTCTCATACATATCACAAATGTTTAACAATTTCTCATACATATCACAAATGTTTACCAATTTCTCATACATATCACAAATGTTTAACAAGTTCTCATACACATCACAAATATTTAACAATTTCTCATACATATCACAAATGTTGAACACTTTCTCATACATATCACAAGTGTTTAACAATTTCTCGCGCATACAATATATTTTTTACCATTTTCTCGCTCACATGGAGTTGTCTACCCTGTTATTGTCTGTGCGTGTTACAGATATGAACTACTTTAGCCCATATCACATATCACAACCCACTCCTCATCCGATACCATCAGACAACATTAGCAGGCTACGGGACAGTACGATGTTTCACGTTCACTGAGGGATACGTAAAAAAAGGCTCACCATAACCCACTCCTCATCCGAGTCACCGCGTGCGTTTCAAGATCTTCCCTGCGGTGGTTGGCTGCACTGAACTTAAGTTGGTAGCTGCATCAATCAACCAACCAACCAATCAATTAATCAATCAGTCAACCAGCAGAAGTTATATACACACAAAATGCTTACACCCTACTCAAAAAGGCAGAAGTGAGAACACGCTGATGAACAAAACAACAGAAATGTTCATGAACAAAACAACAGAAATGTTCATGAACAAAACAACATAAATGTTCATGAACAAAACAACAGAAATGTTCATGAATAAAACAACAGAAATGTTCATGAACAAAACAACATAAATGTTCATGAATAAAACAACAGAAATGTTCATGAATAAAACAACAGAAATGTTCATGAATAAAACAACAGAAATGTTCATGAACAAAACAACAGAAATATTCATGAACAAAACAACATAAATGTTCATGAATAAAACAACATAAATGTTCATGAACAAAACAACAGAAATGTTCATGTATAAAACAACAGAAATGTTCATGAACAAAACAACAGAAATGTTCATGAACAAAACAACAGAACATGTTCATGAACAAAACAACAGAACATGTTCACGAACAAGTCAACAGACCAACGTCATGTATGCCGACCCAAAGTCTTGCAAGTACACTGTGGACAACTTGTTCAGACAGGGAAAGTTTGTAGAAGGCTTTCAGTGGTCACATCCAAGACAGCAGCTCCTGTAGGTAGCTTTATTTTAAGAAACACGCGATAACTTTACTCTTCTGTATGTACATCGTCCCATCAAAACAAGACGTGTGAAAAAAATGAAAAGAAGTGATAAACACTGGAAAAAAACTTACATGAATGTTTGGTACACCACGTGCAGGACATTCTACGCCCAGAAAGACCTAAAGGGATTAATACACGGCAGAAACTATACTGCAATTTATGACCTTAGACAAACTATACTGCAGTTTATGACTAGACAAAGTATACTGCAGTTTATGACTGTAAATAAACTATACTGCAGTTTATGACCTTAGACAAACTATACTGCACTTTATTACCTGAGACAAACTACACTACACTATGCATGAAACCTATCTACTGTAGAGAGCGGAACAACAGCACAATTCCTTCAGATCATCAGAGGAAGTACCCCCCTCAGACAAGTGTTTCGGCCCTATTAAACTCCTGACACTCTAAGGGGGGTAGGTCCCTCTGGGTCATGACTCCCAGAGGTCTTGTGAGTTGTTGCCTTTTTTTCTGACCTTGGACAAGCTGCATTGCATTTTATGAACTTAGACAAGTTATACTGCAATTTATAACTTTAGACAAACTATACTGCATTTTGCAAGGTCCTACTATTAAGTAATGAGACTGATTTTATTATAGTCAAGACAAAAACGCCATCTATAAAGCAAAGCATGGAATCCAAAGAGGCAACCTTCATCTATGATCTGGCAACTTTTCGTCGCCTTCCAATAAGCACACAATAAACAAGCCACATTTTGTTGACCTAGTTAGAAGTGCATTGTCACGTAATCAGCATGGAGCAAAAAAGCTAACATTAAATTCTGTTTAAAACTTGGAAAAAGTGCCATCGAGACAGTTGAATTAATGCAACATGTTTATGGGGATAATTGTTTATCTCGTGAACAGATATTCAGGTGTATTCACGATTCAAAAGTGATGCGGAAACGATTACAAATGCAACTAGACATTGACGCCCAATTTCTGTTCGTAATGAGGAACTTACTGCAAAAGTCGGATAAAAGATACAAGAAGATCGTTGTTTGATTATGAGGATGACGGCAGATGAATTTGGTGTTAACCGAGAGACCATTCGTAAAATTTTAGTAGAAGATTTGGGCAAGAAAAAAGTTGCTTACCAGTTTCTACAATATTCGTTGCCTGATGACCAAAAACATCAGCGTGTTGAGTACGCAAAAGACGTCATCAAAACATTTCTTAAATATGATTGCTGCAAAGGATGAAACATGGATTTTCCGCTATGATCCCACAAACTAAACCAAAGTGCTCAGTGGAAGTCGTCATCATCATCACCAAAAGGAAAATAAAATTCGTCTTCAAAAGGCGAAAATGAAGACAATGTTGGTGTGCTTCTCCGACAGCAAAGGAGTTATTCACAAAGAATTTATTCCAGAGGGACAGAATGTCACTACCAAAGTTTTTTTAAAAGTATTTTCAAACGCTTATTGAAAAGGATATTCCGAGTCCGACCCGAGTATTCAGTACCTGGCAGTTTTTTCCTTCTTCATGATAATGCACCGGCTTATCGGGCGGTAGTTGTACAGGAATTTTTGGCCCGAAAACAAGTGTGTGTTCTCAACCATCCACCCTATTCTCCAGATGTGTCTCCCTGCGATTATTTTCTATTCCCAAAATTAAAGTTACCATTGAAAGGACGCTGCTTTGAGGATATTGATGACATCCAAAGGGCCGTAACATCGAGTTTAAGAGCAATACCACAGAAGAACTGCAGAGGTCGTTCCAGTGTTTGTTAGATCGCGTCATTCGCTGTTTTTTTTTTAATCTTCTAATTCATTTATTTAAAAAAAAAAAAAGAACTTAACACTGCTACCAAAACAATCAATTTATGTATGTGAGGGAAGAAAACATATCTACTGCTCAACTTCTTCATGTTCTCGTACCAGGAGATATCACTGCTTCATGTCAGGATGACTGATGATTGGACTTTTGTACCTTGTCTTATATCTCACACACACACACACGCAACTCGCTAGTGCCTGAACAGAATTTTAAATTCTGGCTGAGAAGCTTCCACTTTCACGCTGACCCTCGCACTCTTCTATCCAGGAGTCTGAGCTCAGTGGCTTCTTTTTGAAGCACTCGCCAGGAGTATGACCTTCACCCTTGATCTTCTGGCAAAGGGAATAGTCTACATAACTCTGCCAGCGTACTCAATACCCTGATGTTTCTGCCAGCTGATGCTTCTGCCAGCAATTCCTGGTCTGATTCTGATTTGGGAATCGTGCATCAAAGTGGGGTGGCGGTACTGGGATGGGGCTCTCATATTTGTGATTTTTTCTCTTCCTGTTTTGTTGGCGACATTTTTATTTTCTTGACCTCGCCATTCGTTGCAAACAAGTAACATGTTCTCAATGCACAAGGGACTTACGTTGAATAAAATACAGGTTATATCTTCAACTGTTGATTATTTTATTTTTATGTAATTAGTCTCATTACTTAATTGTCGGACCTAATATAACTTTAGATAAACTATACTACAGCTTATGACTTTAGACATATTATAATGCAGTTTATTACCTTAGACACACTATTCTGCACTTTATGACCTTAGGCAAATTATACAGCACTTTATGACTTTAGACAAACTATACTGTAGTTTATGACCTTAGGCAAATTATACAGCACTTTATGACTTTAGACAAACTATACTGCCATTTATGAGCTTTGACAAACTATACTCACTTTATGACTTTAGACAAACTATACTGCCATTTATGAACTTTGACAAACTATACTCACTTTATGACTTTAGACAAACTATACTGCAGTTTATGACTTAAGAGAAAGTACAGAAATAATCTGTCTCATGTAGCAAAGACGACCCCCAGAAGATAAACTTCTCTGAAGAGATGTGGCAGATGCTAGTCAGACATTGCTCCTCAAACAAGAATCCAAATTATGTGTTAGATGTGGAAGACACAGTCTAAATTATGTGTTATATGTGGAAGACACAGTCTAAATTATGTGTTAGATGTGGAAGACACAGTTTAAATTATGTGTTAGATGTGTAAGACACAGTCCAAATTGTGTGTTAGATGCGGAAGACACAATCCAAATTATGTGTTAGTTGTGGAAGACACAGTCTAAATTATGTGTTAGATGTGTAAGACACAATCCAAATTATGTGTTAGATGTGGAAGACACAGTCTAAATGATGTGTTAGATGTGGAAGACACAATCCAAATTATGTGTTATATGTGGAAGACACAGTCTAAATTATGTGTTATATGTGTAAGACACAGTCCAAATTATGTGTTAGATGCGGAAGACACAGTCTAAATTATGTGTTAGATGTGTAAGACACAGTCTAAATTATGTGTTAGATGTGGAAGACACAGTCTAAATTGTGTGTAATATGTGGAAGACACAGTCCAAACTATGTGTTATATGCGGAAGACAGTCTAAATTATGTGTTAAATGTGGAACACACAGTCCAAATTATGTGTTAGATGTGGAAAACACAGTCTAGATTATGTTATATGTGGAAGACACAGTCTAAATTATGTGTTAGATGTGAAAGACACAGTCTAAATTATGTGTTAGATGTGGAAGACACAGTTTAAATTATGTGTTAGATGTGGAAGACACAGTCTAAATTATGTGTTATATGTGGAAGACACAGTCCAAATTATGTGTTATATGTGTAAGACACAGTCTAAATTGTGTGTTATATTTGGAAGACACAGTCTAATGATGTGTTAGATGTGGAAGACACAGTCTAAATTGTGTTATATGTGGAAGACACAGTCTAAATTATGTGTTATATGTGAAAGACACAGTCCAAATTATGTGTTATATGTGTAAGACACAGTCTAAATTATGTGTTAGATGTGGAAGATATAGTACAAATTGTGTGTTAGATGTGGAAGACACAATCCAAGTTGTGTGTTAGATGTAAAAGAGACAATCCAAACTGTGAGTTAGATGTGTAAGACACAATCCAAATTATGTGTTAGATGGGAAAACACAATCCAAATTATGTGTTAGATGTGGACGACACAATCCAAATTGTATGTTAGATGTGGAAGACACAATCCAAATTATGTGTTAGATGTGGAAGACACAATACAATCCCAATTGATGTTTGGTGATAAATAAAAGAGATACAATTTGGAAAGTTTCTTGGAACTGGTTTTTTTTGAAAACTAGAAAATGTAAGTTATAAAAAGCACATAGAACATCTGACAGCAGCATTATTCATGTCTAGATCAATAATAGCCTGAACGTTGGAGATGTGCTCTAGTTTTACTCCTCTAAACAACATAACATCATTACAGAGTTATGAGACCTGATGTGATGTAAAAAAATGATTAACTGTCTGACGTTTATATTTAGGTTTCCACAACATCAGAGTGACCGCACTGTAGTGTACTGTAGTTGTAAGTAGTCCTGATGTAAGCTTGGCACTAAAACAACTTCCGGAAGAAGGTGTCATGGCGGCGTCTTGTGTTCTCACAGAGCTAAGCTCTCCAGGGATATATTCCGCCAGGATGCGGTCACTCATGACCCTAATTATGACAGTTTTATGAGGGGACTGCTCTGTGAGCTTCGCTTCTCGCTTCTCCTGCGTGTCTCTTGGCGTGTACTGACCGTCATGAGCTGTTTATGTTTGTCTAGTGAGTATGTAATCAATGGCGATATAACCGCTACCCAGGACCATGGCAAACTTCAGTACGAGGGCCCGGCCTCTCGGGCCCCTCTACTCTGCTCTTCTCCTAGTACGAATGTTAATAAAACACTAAACATTTATAATTTCAGCTTTTTCTTTTCATGATAGGGGCCTCCTACCCCTCTCGGGCCCCTAGCTTTTATAATGTTCAGCCTAACGAATAATCCGCCATTGTAAACAATCATGTCTTCTTTGTAACATTTAGGTCTTTCTCGTCAGTTTCAACCGTCTTGTCTGCCTACGAGCCAAGTCTTCATCTACAGATGTGCATTACAATTACAATATTAACATTTCTTGTATTTTAAGACATTATGAAAACAAAAATGGAAAATCTATCAGAAGCTGACTTTGACATGGTCATCTCTCACGACGTCTTGAAAAGATCAGGCTGATTTTGTGTTATGAAAATTAATTTTCTTTTCAGACTGTGACAAGATACGGCCATCTTTACTTGTCTGTCTGTCTGTCCGTCCGTCCGTCCGTCCGTCTGTCTGTCCGTCTGTCTGTCTGTCTGTCCGTCCGTCTGTCTGTCTGTCTGTCTGTCTCTAAGTGTATATGCCTGTAAGTCTGCACATATCTGAAAAGAAGAACAAGAACTGTGAAGGCGAAAATGTTTTGATAAGTTGGAATAAAGTGTTAGATACGCTAAGTATTAGACTCGCCCGGGAGTAAATCGTTAACGTTTGCATTACAGTAAGAAGGGGGAAAGGTCGGGAGGATGGGTGGTAAAATCAATACCACCACTTAAATATCGACAGCGCCCATCTGACAACATTATACTAAGACAGACGGGCAGGTATAGATAGCTTGGAGTTGTAGTCGAGTTCTGAAAACTTGTCCAAAATAACCCAGTAGTCAACCAAAACAAACAGGTCCCCCCCCCCTACCCACCGTACTTCACCGTCGTCCGTGTTTGTTGGCCTTCACCCTGGGATTTTCTTTGTTTCTGGTAGAAAATGAGTCCAGGATGAACAAAAGCAATTTCAAGGTCAATGCAAGCGTCATCTATGCATGTGTTGTATAAGCAGGCCCAATGAGGGACAGGGGATTTGGTCCAACCAGTGCTTGGCTCTGGAAGCCCGGGTTGAGTCCAACCAGTGCTTGGCTCTGGAAGCCCGGGTTGAGTCCAACCAGTGCTTGGCTCTGGAAGCTCGGGTTGAGTCCAACCAGTGCTTGGCTCTGGAAGCCCGGGTTGAGTCCAACCAGTGCTTGGCTCTGGAAGCCCGGGTTGAGTCCAACCAGTGCTTGGCTCTGGAAGCCCGGGTTGAGTCCAACCAGTGCTTGGCTCTGGAAGCCCGGGTTGAGTCCAACCAGTGCATGGCTCTGGAAGCCCGGGTTGAGTCCAACCAGTGCTTGGCTCTGGAAGCCCGGGTTGAGTCCAACCAGTGCTTGGCTCTGGAAGCCCGGGTTGAGTCCAACCAGTGCATGGCTCTGGAAGCCCGGGTTGAGTCCAACCAGTGCATGGCTCTCGAGGCCCGGGTTGAGTCCTTTTATAGGGGGCCAGGGTGGGGAAAAGGCTGTAATGGATGACAAGTAAAAGCTGATAAAGAAGGTCAGCAAAAACGAGGGGACGAGAAATTTGACTCCACCTTCCAGAATCCCTGACCAAGACCCTGAGTGTACCTGCTCCGTGGTTGAGTGTACCTGCTCCGTGGCTGAGTGTACCTGCTCAGTGGCTTAGTGTACCTGCTCCGTGGCTTAGTGTACCTGCTCCGTGGCTGAGTGTACCTGCTCCGTGGTTGAGTGTACCTGCTCAGTGGCTTAGTGTACCTGCTCCGTGGCTTAGTGTACCTGCTCCGTGGCTTAGTGTACCTGCTCCGTGGCTTAGCGTACCTGCTCAGTGGCTTAGCGTACCTGCTCCGTGGCTTAGTGTACCTGCTCCGTGGCTTAGTGTACCTGCTCCGTGGCTTAGTGTACCTGCTCCGTGGCTGGGTGTACCTGTTCCGTGGCTTAGTGTACCTGCCCCGTGGCTGGGTGTACCTGCCCCGTGGCTGAGTGTACCTGCCCCGTGGCTGAGTGTACCTGCCCCGTGGCTTAGTGTACCTGCTCCGTGGCTTAGTGTACCTGCCCCGTGGCTTAGTGTACCTGCCCCGTGGCTTAGTGTACCTGCCCCGTGGCTTAGTGTACCTGCCCCGTGGCTTAGTGTACCTGCCCCGTGCTTGAGTGTACCTGCCTCGTGGCTGAGTGTACCTGCTCCGTGGCTTAGTGTACCTGCCCCGTGGCTGAGTGTACCTGCTCCGTGGCTGAGTGTACCTGCCTCGTGGCTGAGTGTACCTGCTCCGTGGATGAGTGTACCTGCCTCGTGCCTGAGTGTACCTGCTCCGTGGCTGAGTGTACCTGCTCCGTGGCTGAGTGTACCTGCCTCGTGGCTGAGTGTACGTGCCCCGTGGCTTAGTGTACCTACCCCGTGGATGAGTGTACCTGCCTCGTGGCTTAGTGTACCTGCCCCGTGCTTGAGTGTACCTGCCCCGTGGCTGAGTGTACCTGCCTCGTGGCTGAGTGTACCTGCTCCGTGGCTTAGTGTACCTGCTCCGTGGCTTAGTGTACCTGCCTCGTGGCTTAGTGTACCTGTTCCGTGGCTTAGTGTACCTTCTCCGTGGCTTAGTGTACCTGCCTCGTGGCTTAGTGTACCTGCTCCGTGGCTTAGTGTACCTGCTCCGTGGCTTAGTGTATCTGCCCCGTAGCTCAGTGTACCTGCTCCGTGGCTGAGTGTACCTGCCCCGTAGCTCAGTGTACCTGCCCCGTAGCTCAGTGTACCTGCCCCGTAGCTCAGTGTACCTGCCCCGTGGCTGAGTGTACCTGCCCCGTAGCTCAGTGTACCTGCCCCGTGGTTGAGTGTACCTGCCAAGTAGCTCAGTGTACCTGCCCCGTAGCTCA
Source organism: Achatina immaculata (assembly GCA_009760885.1). Classification (NCBI taxonomy): domain Eukaryota; kingdom Metazoa; phylum Mollusca; class Gastropoda; order Stylommatophora; family Achatinidae; genus Lissachatina; species Lissachatina immaculata. The sequence goes on along the minus strand of CM019705.1, from coordinate 33,161,711 downwards.
GTGTACCTGCCCCGTAGCTCAGTGTACCTGCTCCGTGGCTGAGTGTACCTGCCCCGTGGCTGAGTGTACCTGCCCCGTAGCTCAGTGTACCTGCCCCGTAGCTCAGTGTACCTGCTCCGTGGCTGCTGTGTCTGGGCAGGTTCTAGAGCAAACATCTTGAGAGGCAGCGTGAATATCTGAGTGAATATCTGAGTGAATATCTGAGTGAATATCTGAGTGAATATCTGAGTGAATATCTGAGTGAAGGATATTTAAGTTGTCAAAATCCCAGGCTGTAGAAACGTTGGTGTCTGTTCCGCTTGAAAAACAAAGTGCGGCCCCTGCGTGTCATCTGCTGTTGTGACAACCAGCGATGAAGAACGAAGTAGGGCCCCTGCGTGTCCCTGTTGTTGTGACAACCAGCGATGAAGAACGAAGTAGGGCCCCTGCGTGTCCCTGTTGTTGTGACAACCAGCGATGAAGAACGAAGTAGGGCCCCTGCGTGTCCCTGCTGTGGTGACAACCAGCGATGAAGAACGAAGTAGGGCCCCTGCGTGCCCCTGCTGTGGTGACAACCAGCGATGAAGAACGAAGTAGGGCCCCTGCGTGTCCCTGTTGTGGTGACAACCAGCGATGAAGAACGAAGTAGGGCCCCTGCGTGCCCCTGCTGTGGTGACAACCAGCGATGAAGAACGAAGTAGGGCCCCTGCGTGCCCCTGCTGTGGTGACAACCAGCGATGAAGAACGAAGTAGGGCCCCTGCGTGTCCCTGCTGTGGTGACAACCAGCGATGAAGAACGAAGTAGGGCCCCTGCGTGCCCCTGCTGTGGTGACAACCAGCGATGAAGGATGATCATGAAGTATGACCCTTACCACCAGTCAGCCAAGGCATGTAAAAGGTACAGTAATTAAACAAACACATTACCAATCTAGTGATACAAGGTCGGGCAATCCATTTAAAAAAACATACATCAGTTTAAGATATAACCTGTATTTTATTCAAAGTAGACCCTTGTAAATTGAGACAGCGAGTGGCACGATCTAACAAACATTATGGCGACCTCTGCAGTTCTTCTATTGGTATGGCCCTTAAACTCGATGTTACGGGCCTTTAGATGTCATCAGTATCGTCAAAGAAGCGTCCTTTCAATGGTAATTTTACTTTTGGGAATAGAAAATAATGGCAGGGAGACAAATCTGGGGAATAGGGTGGATGGTTGAGAACACACACTTTTTGGGGGCCAAAAATTCCTGTACAACTACCGCCCGGTGAGTCGGTGCATTATCATGAAGAAGGAAAAAACTGCCAGGTTTTGGATACTCGGGTCGGACTCAGAGAATCCTTTTCAATAGGTGTTTCAAAATACTTAAATAAACTTTGGCAATGACAGTTTGTCCCTCTGGAATAAATTCTTTGTGAATAACTCCTCTGCTGTCGTAGGAGCACACCAACATTTTCTTCACTTTCAACTTTTGAAGACGAATTTTTTTGCCTTTTGGTGATGATGATGATGACTTCCACTGAGCACTTTGGCTTTTAGTTGTGGGATGATAGCGGAAAATCCATGTTTCATCCTTTGCAGCAATCAAATTTAAGAAATGTTTATTTCAACGACACGTTTTGATGATGTCTTTTGCGTACTCAACACGCTGATGTTTTTGGTCATCACACAACGCACGTAGTACAAACCGGCAAGTTAACTTTTTTCTTGCCCAAATCTTCTACTAAAATTTTACGAATGGTCTATCGGTTAACACCAAATTCATCTGCCACCATCCTCACAGTCAAACAACGATTCCTCATTACGAACAGAAATTGGACGCCCATGTCTAGCTGCAGTTGTAATCGTTTCCACACCATGCTTGGATCGTGAATGCCACCTGAATATCTGTACACAAGATAAACAATTATCCCCATAAACTTATTGCATCAATTCAACTGTCTCAATGGCACTTTTTCCGAATTTTAAACAGAATTTAATGTTAGCTTTTTGCTCCATGCTGATTATGTAACAATGCACCTCTAACTAGGTCAACAAAATGGCGGCTTGTTTATCGTCTGCTTATCGGGCGTTGATGAACAGTTGCCAGATCATAGATGAAGGTTGCCTCTTTGGATTTCATGTTTTGCTTCATATATGGCATTTTTTTTCTTGACCATAATAAGCCACTCTCTCATAATTTTCTGTCCCTCATTTCCTTATACAAAACAAGCCACTCTCTCCATACTTCCTGTCCCTTCTCTCCTTGTAGATTACAAGTAACTCTCTCCACACTTCCCGTCCCTTCTCTCTCTGTAGATTACAAGTAACTCTCTCCACACTTCCCGTCCCTTCTCTCTCTATAGATTACAAGTAACTCTCTCCAGACTTCCTGTCCCTTCTCTCTCTGTAGATTATAAGTAACTCTCTCCATACTTCCTGTCCCTTCTCTCTCTGTAGATTACAAGTAACTCTCTCCATACTTCCTGTCCCTTCTCTCTCTGTAGATTACAAGCCACTCTCTCCACACTTCTTGTCCTTTCTCTCTCTGTAGATTAGAAGCCACTCTCTCCACACTTCCTGTCCCTTCTCTCTCTGTAGATTACAAGCCACTCTCTCCACACTTCCTGTCCCTTCTCTCTCTGTAGATTACAAGCCACTCACTCCACACTTCCTGTCCCTTCTCTCTCTGTAGATTACAAGCCACTCTCTCCACATTTCCTGTCCCTTCTCTCTCTGTAGATTAGAAGCCACTCTCTCCACATTTCCTGTCCCTTCTCTCTCTGTAGATTAGAAGCCACTCTCTCCTCACCTGTTTCTTGAAGTCCCGCTTGTAACGGTCCCTGATAAAGTTCTCCCATAATGTTGGAATTCATAAAATAGGAAAAAAGTAGTAGCAGCTTTATTACTTAACGATTACAAAGTTGTGACGTTTCGGCATGAGCCTTAATCATACAAAAACATACAGGACGAAGAAATAGAGAGAGGAGATAAAGTATAGATTCCCATGAATACTATTTTTTTTTAATTTAAAAAGAGTACTTAGCTGTAAATTGTAAGGTGTGACTTGTCCGGCGTTGTGTGTCAGGAATGGATTTAATATAACGTGGAGACTGTTTAAATAGAGACCTGTGATATGTGGTCGGTGGGTTGTAACTGGGGGTGGTAGATGGGGAACCGGGGAGGGGAGAGAGAGTGATACAATATTGACCTAGCTGGGAAAAGTTCAAACAGATGATTGGGGAAGAGGGGTTGCAGAGTGATGTTGTGAGGAGGTTTGACAAGTAAGAAGGGGTGGACTTAGTGGAGATGTATTATAATGATTGAAGAGAATGTTAAGTGTAGTTAAACAGCGAGTTTAACCCATGTGGCTCTAGCATCCCATAATCTTGAATGCAGCGGTTCTCAAGCGCCAGGCGGCTTGTGTCATCTGCGTGACATTGTTTGATGGCTGTTACCAAAAAATCACATTTCCCTCTGTGGTTGGGGCCATTGAAGTGATTTGGGACTGGTTTCGAAGCATGCTGGGCGATGTTGTACAGATGTTTTTGCATGCCGTCCCCTAATCTGAGGCCAGTATCACGAATTAACGTTATCCTGCATATTTTGCACATGATGACATATATCACATTACGGGACTCGCATGTGAATCCCTCATGGAGAATGAGGATAGTTTTGGGAAAGGTGATTGTTTTCGTTTCCCAGACTACCCGGCAGGTAACGCTGCGGGGGCGGTTACATTTTCTGGTGCCAACATATGTAAGGCTCTGCTTCAAGTGGCTGTGGACGAGGATGTCTTTAAGGTTTGGCTAACCTTTGTGACATCCCATAATGTTGGATCATCTTGTTGCGCAAACATGTTATTATTGTTCTTCATGTGCTGCCAGCCACCAACAAACTGTACCAAGAGTTTACATAACAAACCAATCGAAACAACAACTGTTCAACTAAGCAAGCAATCCACCAACCACCAACCAACCAGACCGAGGTGCAGATGTATGTACACACAAATAATATAAAAAAAGCTCTTTCTTAGTAAGGAAAGAAAATCAGATTGTTAAACAGAAACCAGAAGTCACAAACAAGCGGCCCCCGCCCCCAAGCTCCGGGCGCTCGTACCTGACTTGACAAAAAGCTGATGTTTGCCAACATCTCTGGTTGTGTCACTGTTTACACTCACCACCACAGCACACAGCCACTGCCATCAAGACGGATGGGACTTCCGTGAGTCAAATATTGGCTCGTAAAGACGGATGACGTGTACCGTTTTATACGGGACCTCATTAAAGACACACCTGCGTGGCCATGAGTTATTCGTTAATTTCATCACCAGTATCGTCAGTTTCATCATCATACTGAGCGTAGTCATCCTCCATTATGTAACTCTCATCTTCGAAAATATTACGATGTTCTATCACCATCGTCCTTCTTACTATCTTTATCATCACACCAACAATAAAATAAATAAGCTCAGAACTCACTTAGTAAGAAAATTAAAGATAATCTTGTTCTTCAATGATGGCACATAGGGATATGGTGTTAGTGCCCATATTTTCCTTGACCTGTCAGCACACTAGAGGGTGAAGTGGTCAGTATCACGCCTGGCCGCCTTTCCTTCCCCATCTCCAGACTTTACGAACTCCCTGTAACTGCGAGCTGTTGTTCTTTGCAGCCGATGCTGTAGAGATGTTTAGGCACAGCAACGTATCGGCGTAGGAGCGGGTTATGGCGGCTATCTTTTCAGTCCTGGAGTACAGCTAAAAAGCAGGGGGTGTGCAATGCTTCTTTAGCAGACTCCACCACCATGGGGACTATGGCGACCCCTGCCCCGTTAGCCAGGCTATGCCTGTTACTAGAGGTACCATGGAGAGGTGGGACAAGGTCTTGGTCAGCCATGGGTCGCTAACCCAGACACTGGTATATCAGCTATGGGTCGCTGACCCTGACACTGGCACATCAGCTATGGGTCGCCAACCCAGATACTGGCATATCAGCTATGGGTCGCTGATTACCTTGTCTGGCTTCTTCACCCCCGCCCCTACTCTAGAAGGAGCCAGGTACCAGTTTCTACACCTGGGCGACTGGTGCATCTCAGGCGGGATTTGAACCCCCGACCTTCGCCATTAGAGACAAGCGCCGTATGTAGGGTTATTTTTTTTTAGAACTAGATAAAAGTTTTGTGTATGTAGCGATTTCTAGCTCTCATCAGATTCACACTCGTATAGTGATATCACCAAATGCTGTACCTTATTCCTTCCTGAGTAGCAACAATAAACGTATATTTTCCTTACTTCTCCCCAACTAAGATATAAAGTAACAATATTATAACCTTCCCCCGTGTGGTACCCGGGATCTGCAAAGAATAGAACCACTGTACCCTACCACGCATGATCGTAAAAGGCGACTAAGTACGGTTCGGCATAGGGGCAGCAACCCCATCTGGTAAAAAAAAACTATCAGACTGCTACAGAAATAGAAGCAAGGTGGACACCACAGGGGAACAGAAGTAAGGGTAGACCAAAAGAGACATGGAGAAGAACAACGGAGAAGATGTTGAGCAATAGAAGGCTCACCTGGGCAAGAGCAGAAAAAAAGGCAAAGGACGGGCATTTGTGGAAAACCCTTGCGGAAGCCCCATGTACCCTGGGCACTTAAGGTTGAGAGAGAGAGAGAGATTATAACTTTCCCCTGTCTAGCAGTAATATACGTATATCTCTGTTGTCTCCTCTGTATAACAACAAATGAAATATACCGTATTACATCCCCTGCGTGGCAATAAATGAAGTATAATGTTATTATTTCTTCAGTATTGCCATGAATAAATTATCCTTTTATTACTTTCCCTGTACAGTAACAAGTAAGGTATACTTTTATTAAGTTTCCTGTACAGTAACAAGTAAGGTATACTTGTATTATTTTAGTTTCTCAAAAACTCTAAGTCAAGTTCATCTGTGGCTGATAATGGCGTTCCACGGGGATCTATTCTTGGCCCTCTCTGTTTACCATCTACATCAGTGATCTTCTACTTCATCTAAAAAAATCATCTTGTGACCTCTTTGCTGATGACTGTACAGTTTACATTAGTGACAATGACTGTATTAACCTTGAGTCAACTCTTCAAATTGAAATAAACAGTCTAATTAACTGGACCAACAACAACAGTATGCTCATAAACACTAGCAAAACAAAATCAATGCTCATTACAACAAGACAGAAATTAACAAATTCACCAACAACAACACTACAGCTCCATGCTAGAACTTCATAGATAGAGAATGTTAGTGAACATAAAACTCTAGGTCTCATGACTGACCACCACCTCAGCTAGAATCATCATGTAGACAGTCTAACCAAACTCATTGCACAAAAGGTTTACCAAAAAATTAAACATTTTCTTGACATAGACACAAGAAAAATATACTACATATCACAGATACAAACACACTTTGACTACTGTTCCACAGTCTAGGATGGTTGTTCCATGTCAAACATGAAAAGACTTTACTCACTTGAAAAACGAGCAGTAAAGCTTATAGATGACAAACATGCAGCACGTATTACAAATAAGGACAAACATCTTGATATTCTACCCCTCAAGAAGAGATTTATTTTCACCAAGGCCAAGTTTGTTCGTAAAATTCTATCGCACAATGCTCCACCCTATCTGTGGCCGTTGTTCAAATCCAACCCAAAACGCAGTCAACGCGTAAGCAATTGTATTCTCCCAAAACCAAGGCTTGACATGTTTTTAAAAAAAGCTTCTTTTACTCAGCTGCCCACCTTTGGAATACCCTACCAATTCATGTAAAACTTATAAGTAATATTCGTTCTTATAACTTTAAACTTTGTCAACATCTGTTTGTTATGGACTATATGCCTCCCTGAGCATAGTCTAAAGTAGTTTAAAGTATGGCTCGATGTAATTTTTTTTTATACTGCTTTTCTATAAATCTGTTAGTTTTGAGTGAATGTAAGAATGCAAGTTTATTTTGATGTTGTTGCATAAATCAGAGTGTAGGGTTATGGAAATGAGATACGTTTATTATTTAATTATGTGATCATTTAATTGTGTCTTCATGATTATTATGCTCATTAACAAATGCTGAATGACTGTGACAGAGTGAAAGCTGTATGATGAAGGGCAGAATGTTAGACGGACCTGCGTGCCCAATTCTTAACCCTTTGAAAATAAAGTATGTTCGTTCGTTCGTTTGTTCCCTGTGCAATAACAGATAAGGTATATTTGTATTACTTGCCCTGTACAGTAACAAATAAAGTATACTTTATTACTTCCCCTGAACAATAACATATAAGGTATACATTTATTATTTACCCTGTAAAGTAACAAATAAAGTATACTTTTATTACTTGCTCTGTACAATAACAGATAAAGTATACTTTTATTACTTGCCCCGTACAGTAACAAAAAGTATACTTTTATTACTTCCCTTGTAGCTACAGATGAGGCATATTTTCTACTGCACCCGTATAACAACAAATAAAGTATATATTCTAGTGCTGAAACTGCACCTTTTGTTTATTATAAAGTACTAAGGCAAGACAGGAATTTGACCTCAAGCGTACATTGTTGGCGGGACACATTTAAACAACGCACATCTTGAACAGGCGACATTCACTTGCAGGTTTAATGACGGAATATGATGATGATGATGGATCTGTATGGTGGAAGACAATGATAATAGCTTCACGCATGTCAGAATGCTGGCGCAGCAACAGTGAACATCAAATTACCGGCAGTAAACAAGAATGGCCATTGTTCTAGCACCAAGAAAGAAAGAAAGCTAGAGGCGTCTCTCGTGATAGCAGCCATGCCATGACAACGTAGAACGGTGCCCTTTTAGCGAGAGACAAGGCCGGGCGCAATATTTTCATACAAACCCCCCCCCCCCCCCCACAACCAACCCAGTCCCTGTGTGCCCGCAGGAACTTGATGTGAATCTAGAAGCTTCTACACCAGTGGTTCTCAACCCATGGGCCGCAGCCCAAAGGTGGGCCGTGACAGGGACTATTGTGGGCCGCGCTGAAATCTCAAAGCAGCAAATAAAAGAGAGAAAAAAGTAGATACAATAAAAACAATTATTCCGCATTTTTCACGCAATGCATAGGCCCTAGGAGCAGACTGCACGGATGCGAGCCGCAGAATTGTAGGTCGCTTTATTAGTATGCCCGCAGTGTGGCTCTTTGAGAAAGGATGGTCCAGACAGCGTTTCTTTCAGCATCAAACAGAAATGTGACGTACATAAAAAGACGGCATCGCTTTTGCTATCCAACCGGAAACAGTACCATTTTTAAAGTAAATGAAAAGATCTTTTGCGTACCAATGAATATGCAGTTAAACATGTAGAGAAAATATTACATAATACTTTATAAAATTAGATTTATACCTTGCTCTTTTTTTAGCGGGTAGCAAAAATGTTTGACTTTTAAATATGGGCCGCGCAGCAAAAGGGTCTGAGAATCGCTGTTCTACACGCTTATCAAATCAGGGGGAAGTCACCACGATAACGTTCAGTGTGAGGAACAACAAGGGAATTAACCCCTCTAATTCTGAACAGCAGAGGAAACAACCCCATAAAATATACCGTCAAAGAATGAGAAAAACATGTTTTGTAAAACGTTAGTACAACGATCAAGGAGGGACCAAACACAGAAGTTGGGTGTCACTATATTTGTGAGGGAATTTGAAGACTTGCTTCCACGATCTTGTTCTGTCGCCTCTATCTGTAAGCCTCCATTCTGCTCAAGTTAACATGCTTTATATTGGACCCTGTCGTTTTTTAATCCTTTGGTTTAAAATCATGTGCACTAATTTTGTTTCAGTCTCAGAACACAGACTAAACAGTCACGTGGCTGAAGTCTTCTTTCTACATTTTCCGTTGTCTTGGCAAGCTTTACAGTAACACTGCCAGCCTGTTTTCTCTACGGCTCTCCAAATGATCATATTTCACGTTTTGAAGATTGGAAGTTTCATATTCTTTTTTTCTCCACACTTTTATATTATTTATATAATTCTGTAGACATTGCACATGAAGCAGATAATTCTTCATCCTTGAATAATCCTTTAATAACATTATTTACTGTAATGGTTTATTTTTCTGAAGACAGATGTTGAGTAAGACCTTCTGCCCTCCCTAAAAGCACAATGAGGATTGTCACTCTCCCTCTTCCCCCCCCCCCCCCAGTTTAGTATAACAAGAGTGAAATGATTTTGACTAAGAACTTGATAACATTTTTCTGGCCCCCGCCCCCCACCCCGAGACTCTAAAGTCGTGTAGCAGGCAGACTTGTACAAGTTAAGGTCTGCCAGTAAAATATCGGCGCTAAGTGTTAACAAACCACCATGTCTCAGGTCATCTTGACAATGGCATTTAGAAAGAGGAAGCCATGTTAACCCAGTGCAGTCTTGTGATAAACTGACCCAAATTTCACATTAAAGTGCCAACCACCTCACGGTTGTTATGAGTTCCTGAAGGGTGGTTTCAGGCAAAAACTCATCATGATGGTTAGAACAACAGAACACAGCAAGAAAACAAATATCTGCCGGGATAACATTTAGTTTTCTCTTGTTTTTCTTCAGTCTCTTTGCAGTTGCTGGCTCATTTAGCCGGTGCAATGAAGATGTTGCAGAAGAAGCGTTATGTTGAATGATGAGTAGGTTCTGGCAGCTTATAGAACCGGTGTGGACCTAGAACAGCAGTTATCTTCTACAGACTACACCGCTTTGGGGATCGCACCAACCCTCGTCCCGTAGGCAAATCTTGACCTGTTAGTGGAGCCATTAACGAAGAGGTGAGGGAAGGGTCTTGGGTGGATGTAGTTCTCTGGCCCTGACAGCTCCACCGTCTCTCCAGTACAGTCAGTATCGCGGCTTCTCGATATCAAATCAACAACTATTCTCAACTATATCAGTATTGTAAAACAAGTGGAGATTTCGACACAACAATCTCCAATACGATATATGTAACACGGAAAGTTAGCGTAACCTTATAATTAGGGTACAGAAACTCATATTTACACAGTGTGAAGGAAATATTAAAACTGTCTACAGAAAACAGTTAACTCCTAACTTACCACTTAACACCCGTGACCTATAAGTATCTTTTTTTTTAAATAAAAAAAAATTCTCATTTTTTTCTTTTTTGAACCTTGTCTCCCCCCCCCCCCCCCCCCCCCCCCCCCCCCCCAACGAAATGAAGTCGTTTCTAATTTTAGCACTTACCGCAGTATAAAAGTACAAACTCCAAACTACGAAACAAACCATACAACAATACAGTCGAACCCACTTAATATCATATCGTTTTATGTCACCACCTGGATATTGTCACATAAATTTGTATCCCCGGCCAACTCCCATAAACAAATAATGGACTTTACTCCTGTTAATATCACCCCGCTTACTGCCACAAATTGGTTAATGTCACGTTATTTTTGCACCCGGAGGAGGTAAAGATCCCGCTTTGTATCACAGACTGGGCGAGTATAATCTACAAACATATCACAGAGCGTCATCAGCTTGCGACTCATCAAAGAAGGACAGGCAGTTTGATCACCGAGTACTTGCTGCATCAACCTTTTGAACATGTGGGCATCAAACCTCACGTGGTGTGAATGAAAGGCTTACCACGGCCGCCCTTTCGTGATTAAAATCTGGGTTTTTTTCGGTCATTGGCTTCTTTATCAAGACGTGGGTAGTTTTAAATTGGCAGCGTGAGGTGATAGTTAGTCAGACTTCTGGTTCTCGTTGTGATAAATAATGGCTACTAAACGCAAACATATTGATCTGGAATTGAACAGTAAAATGAATATTCTGAAGCAAGTTTATGAAAAAGTTACAAGAAAGGACATAGCGGATAAATTTGAAATTGACGTTTCACCTGTATCGAAACTTGTTAAAAACCGAGGCAAAATTGAACGAGACTTTCACTCGTCTTTAGTTAGGTCAAACTGCAAGCCAAGGCTTGCGAGTTCCTACATAGATATTGAGTGTGTTCTGCTGAAATTGTTCAAACAGACATGTTCTGCACAGTTGCCTGTGTGCGGTCCTATGCTGGCAGAAATCGCAGAACGTTTTACGAAAGAAATGGATATGCCTGACTGGAAGTAGTTGAATGGCTTTCTTGAGAGCTTTAAGAAACGCCGCAGCATAACATCGCTTCAGGTGAAGCGGCCCAAGTTAACACCGATGTCGTTAATGATTGCATTTCTCGCTTGCCAAAATTTATGGATGCTTACAGCCTAGATGATATTTTTAACGTGAATGAAACAGGCGTGTTTTATAAACTGCCACCGAACAGGACTTTGTGCTTTCGTGATGAACAGTGCCCGGTGACAAACGTTCTAAAGATCGCTTAACAGCTGTCACATGCTGTAACATGTCTGGCAATGAGAAGACACCGCTCCTTGTTATCTGAAAGTCACGAAATCCTCGGTGCTTCAAGGATGTAAAGAGCCTGCCCGTCACTTACAAGGCCAACCAGCGTGTTTGGATGATATGTGAACTATATGAGGACTGGGTCATTTCTTTCGACAACAAAATGAACCGAATGAACAGAAAAGTTTTGTTGTTCGTTGACAACTGTCTGGCATAGACTGATGTCACCAGTTTGATGGCTACAAAGCTTGTTTTCCTGCCACCTTACACAACCAGCGTGCTGCAGCTTTGCGATCAATGTATCATTTATGGCTTCAAGCAGCAGAACAGAAAGTGAATAGTGCGTCATGTGCTATATGCTGTGGAACAAAAGCGTGTCGCCAAGATCGACATCAAGATAGCGATTAAGTTTATGTATGCGACATGGAATAGCGTCAATCAGTCAACGATTGTGAACTGCTTTCGTAAATCGCAGCTTACTTTCTTGCCCTGCCAATGATCAGTACAAATGCCAGTGATATTCGTGACGTTCCCCTGGACTTGATCACAGATGAAGAGTGGGCAGCAATTTCTGATGAAAGTGTCACGTTTGATCAGTTCATTTCAGCTGATGACGGCTTGCTTATCAACGGAAATGTATTCAGTGGAAGAGATCGTCGCTAGTTGCAGTAAAAGCAAGGTAGACAGCGACGCCGAGGATAGTGCTGATGACCTCAGTGAGTCCACGGACCAGGCGCCCACCAAAACTGTTTCTTACGCTCAGTCTGAAAGCGCGTTCGAGACCGTGCGCTCGCTCATTTATAGTATGTCTGACGTGACGCAGGACGTTTGTAGTGCTCTGTCGTGTTTGAATGACTTTAAATTACTAGACAAGCTATCACTTCACAACGCGAAATCACGAACTTTTTTAGTACTAATGCTGACAAGTCGGATACTGCTTAATTATAGTGTTTTCTATATTGTAAGACTTAATGCATTTTGAGATTATTATATTTTGTGACTAATATATTTTGTGATTAGTACATATTCTCTCCGATGATGATAGCATTGGCTGTTTGTGTTTAATGTAGCAAATATGGGACGGATGGACATACACACGCACACACACACTGGCCCAGTTCAATCCTTTTTAATGGACTCCTGTTTATGACAACTCCGCTTATTGTCATCACATTTTTGACGGTCCCAACGATGTGACATTAAACATCGTTCAACAGTGAATCAGATCCAATACACCAACTACAAAGACAGCAGCAAACCATCCTCTTTCGCCTAAGGACATTCCACTGCAGACTACTAAGTCATCTACATCGACTTAAAATGTCTCATACAGACGAGTGTCCATGTGGCAGTGGAGTCCAGACCCCAGAACATATCCTACAAGAGTGCCCAAACCATGCAGACCTGAGACGTGGGACATGGCCGGGGGACACAAGCTTGGGGCAAAAGCTTTGGGGGTCCTATCATGATCTGGAGGGGACTGCGGGCTTTGCCATGTCTACAGGGATCAGAATCTGGAGAGGACTGTGGGCTTTGCCATGTCTACAGGGATCAGGATCTGGAGAGGACTGGGCTTCGCCATGTCGACAGGGATCAGGATCTGGAGAGGACTGCGAGGTTTGCCATGTCGACAGGGAATAGGATCTGGAGAGGACTGTGGGGTTTGCCATGTCGACAAGGATCAGGATCTGGAGAGGACTGCGTGCTTTGCAATGTCGACAGGGATCAGGATCTGGAGAGTTGCTTTTCTCTCTCTCTCTCTCTCTCTCTCTCTCTCTCTCTCTCTCTCTCTCTCTCTCTTAAACCAGTTTCTTATGGAGGGGAGTATGTGAGTGAAACTTCAATCATTTTCTGAGACGGCATTTCTAGATAAGACACAGTGAAAGAGTTAACTACATTAAGTAGGCAAATGGTGTATATAACCTGGCATTAAACTAGACCTAGATGTATCTCTATACAATTTCAGACAGACAACTTGAGAGAGAAGCACAGAGAAATACAGAAAAAAAACGGACATATAAACATATTACAGGCAGATAAACATACAGACAAAAATACAGACTCATAGACAGACAAACAAACAGGCAGAGAGAAAGACAAACGCACATAAGAACAGATATATAAAAAAAAAAAACCCAAAAGAAACAAACAAGCCTGAAGGCAGTCACACGAGCAGGCAGATACATAAACATGCAGACAGACAGACAAACAGACAGACAAACAGACAGACAGACAAACAGACGGACAGACTCACCTATCAAGAAGCAGATATTTGTTCTGACCATCGTAACTCTTGCAGTGACCAAAACGAGAGATGGAATGTGCCTTGATCTCTACCTCCCCGAGGCCGTTCTGGAACCACTTTCCACGCCAGGTCTCGGGAAAACTGCAGCCTTGAGAATCTAACGACAGAAAAAAACCAGGACACTGAGTTCATCTGCGGCCAAATATCGGAAAATACTGAGCATTTATAAACACAAAATCGTTCAATAATGTACATCAACAGCTGCAGTCAGTTGTTCTGAATGTTAAAACTATTTAAAATAAAAGTAGGAACAACTTGGTTAATTAACGAGCAGCTGAAATGGTTAGAGACTGGCTTAGGCGTTTCTGAGTTCCATGGCGCCAGCCACACAGAAGCAAGTTTGATTTTGTAGTAACAGCCGCTAAACAGTGTACTTCTAGTTGAAAGAAGACGCCATGAGCTCGAGAACCGCTTTATACAGGAATATGGGACGCTGGAACCACACGGTTTAAATCGTAAGTTCAGCCTATACTTAACATTCCTTTTCGCCACAATCACATTCCCTCTCTGCTGAGTATTTCCTCACCTGTAACTCATCACACTAGATTAACCTCCCTCTCTCCTTTCCGTTTTATCCACCCTTTCTTTATTACCAACCTATCACACTTCACAAGCCTTCACTTAAACATTCACAACACTCCGCCACACGCACTCTCGGACGCAGCTTCCTGCAAGTTACAGCTAAGTGCTCCCCTTTTTTCTCTTGTTTTTCCCCCATTTTTATTTGTTATATTTCATTCATATGAAGTTATACTTCTGTCCCAATATGTTATAATTTCATTCATGTGAATTTATATTTGATCTTCTGCCCTAGTGTTATATATCATTCATGTGAACTTATATTTGATCTCCTGTCCCCATGTGTTATATTTCATTCATGTGAATTTGTATTTTATCTTCTGTCCCTATTTCCTGTCCTGTATGTTCTTGTATGTCTAAGGTGCAGACCACAACATAACAACAGTGCGCGCGTTAATTAGTAAAACTGCTACTACTTTTCTGTTAAATAATTTTAACATTTTCTTATCACACCTTTACCACTGTGGTTTTTGTGTATAGTTACAGATTCAGTCTGATATATAATTATACCCAGAAACTATTCCTCAGTATTTCTGACCTGCGCTTTCGCATAATTACGGTTTTATTTTCTAAAAATGGTGAAATTTAAATTTATAAGGAACCCGAACCGACAATAAAAGAAGTTTTATGGGCAATAAATAATCTGAAAATTGGTAAATCACCAGGATGTGATGAGATAACAGCTGAACTTATTAAAGCAGGAGTAAAGGAATGTGCAACAATCTATCATGCATTATGTAAAATGATATGGCATTCAGGTATTTGGAAAAGAACTGCCATAAAAGGGTAACCTGAAATTATGCACAAACTACTGAGCCGTTGCCCTGATCAGTCATGCCAGTAAAATTCTATTAAATATTGTAAGAGGTAGACTTCGTAAGAAAATAGTCGAAGAAGTCAATGTGGTCCAAGTTTTAGATTTTAGACAAGGAGGAAGAACAAGATATCATATATTCAATAGAAGAGTAATAATAGAGAAACGCAGAGAATTTAATGTGAATCTATGTTTGTCCTTTATGGGCTATTCACGAGTTTGGTGTTTTGAAGGAAAGGGAACACACAATGCCATTTATGCTTTACGAACACTAACAGAAAGAGCTTTAGAAGTACAGAAAGATCTCTACTCATGCTTCATTGATTATACCAAGGCATTCGACAAGGTGAAACATAATGAAATTATTAAAATGCTTAAAGACATCAATATAGACAACAAAGACCTGAGGATTGTAAAACATCTATACTGGCAGCAAGAAGCAGCAATTCGAGTTGAAAATAAAACTGGAAAATATCAACCTATAAAACAAGGGGTGTGACAAGGATGTGTACTATCTTCAGACCTTTTTTCTCTGTGCAGTGAGAATATTCTAAGAACGATCATCACAGAACCAGTATAAAATTTGAAGGATACAATATTAACAACCTTCGGTATGGAGACTATGATTATATCTAAGAAACAGAATCCACCAACATGCAGTATAAAATTAAACGAAACCATTCTAAAGTGCAGAAATTCAAATACCTTGGAGCAGTAATAACTTCAGGTGGGAAATGCAAAACAGAAATTAGGAACAGAACAGGCCAAGCAAAGACTGCATTTTAGAGAATGAGAAACATATTATGCAACACATCCCTTCAATGAATGTTAGAAAACGAGTCATAAAAAATCTATATTGAACCTATCTTGTTATATGGAAGTGAATCATGGACAATAGGCAGATCTACACAAAACTCATTGGAAGCAGCAGAAATGTGGTTTATTAGAAGAATGTTGCGAATCCCCTGGACAGCAAAAATAACTAATGAAGAATTTATGAGAAGAGCTGGAGAGACAAAAAAATCTTATCAAAAAGATAAGAGAGAGACAACGTACTTTCATAGGACAGGCAATGAGAAGAGGGGGCATAGAAAATATTATATTTAACAGAAAAAAACAGAAGGAAGAAAATCAAGAGGAAGACCAAGAGAAATGATACTGGAGAGTCTGACGGGATGGTGTGAGAGGAGATCACCAACTGAACTGATGGCCTGCATGAAGGATCGTGTACTCTGGAGAAGCATAATAGCCAACGCCAGTTGGCACAGCACCTGATGATGATGATGATACTATTCAAAGGTATTTGTTTGTGTATAACCCCAGAAACGTTGGGAAATAATGGAAAAAATGGGATTTCCAACACATATGATACAATTAACATCACTGCTGTATCTAAACCAACAAGCAGCAGTAAGAATAAATGGTGAAACAACAACTTGGTTTGACATAAAACAAGGGGTCCGTCAGGGGTGCATATTGTTGCCTTACTTATTTAACTTGTATACTGAAAATATAATGAGGAATGTTAGAGAAGAAGTAGACAAAGAATATTACGATGCCATAACAATTGGAGATTATGAAATACCAGAGATTAGATATGCTGATGACACAGTACTACTGTCCACAACATAAAAAGGAATGGAAAAACTAATTATGTCAGTCCGTAAGAATAATGAAGAGCAAAACCTCTTTCTTAATGCGAAGAAAACTAAATTGATGACAACTGACAAAACAAACAAGGCAGCTGAAATATGTATCCATGAGGAAAAATTGGAAGATGTGGAGAATTTTGATATTTTGGATCATTACCAACTAATAATGAAGATATAATGAGGGAGATTAAAAGAAGGACAGCTATCGATCTTCAAAAAGTACAACTAAAGAAGCTGTGGAGAGGAACAGACAGAACTACAAAAATAAGATTTTTAAGGGCATGCATCTTTCCCATCACAACATATGCCTGTGAGACCTGGACACTTAACAAAACAGCTGAGAAACATAAATGCTTTTGAATGTAAATGCTACAGAAGAGTTCTTCAAATATCATGGACACAAAAAAGAACAAATATATCCATACTTATATCTTATATATCTTATATCCTTCCCGTGCCGTTAGACGTCACATAGGGCTCGCAAAGTAGTTCGCCAATTTTTCCTGTCTTCGGCGAGTCTTTCAACCTCAACAAAGGATTTTATGCCTGTTAACTTGGCCTCTCTTAATAATGTTCTCTTCAGAGTTTCACGCGGTCTGCCCCTTTTTCTTCGGCCTGTTGTGTTCCACTTGATAGCTTGTATCCATACTACAAGAACTTAATATTGAAGAAGGCTGGCTAGTAAAGAGGATTAAACAAAGGAAACCTAAACATTTTGGACACATTAAACGTCATGATAATCTAGAGATCTATTAGAAGGGTACATAATGGGAAAAGAAAGAGAGGAAGACTAAGGTGAAGATGGCTGCAATATGTCGTTGATAATCTGCAAATGGATGCATCAGCAGCAGGCCATCTTGCCTACAACCGAGAGGCCTACAAAACAGCTGTTAGGGAGGCAAAGTTCCGCAAGTGACATGCGAATGACTGAAGGAAATACAGACTGACACTGACGTAGCTTTTGTTTGGTGTGATGATGGTTCTGTTAGTTTTGTTAGTGACATTGAACATGTTAGTGGTACTATGGTGGTTGCGTACCCCATTATATTGTCGAATGCGATGTTGATGTTTTCTTTGATATTGTTGTTGATGTTTTCCTTTATATTGTTGGATGTGATGCTGATGTTTTCTTGTATATTGTTGGATGTTATGTTGATGTGTCTTTCGATATCGTTGGATGCAATGCCGTGATGATGTTTTTCATCGTGATGTGTGCTATATTTTCATTAAGATCACGTGTTCTGCTTTCATTATTTAAAATCACATGTTCTGCTTTCATTATTTAAGATCACATGTTCTGCTTTCATTAGTTAAGATCACATGTTCTGCTTTCATTATTTAAGATCACATGTTCTGCTTTCATTATTTAAGATCACATGTTCTGCTTTCATTATTTAAGATCACATGTTCTGCTCAGTTGAGAAGAAAAATGCTATGAGGGCTGTGTGTGTGGGGGCTAATTTGTTTTCATTTTCTGTTTTCGGTCATTTTTGAGCAGATCATTTCAGCATCAATCACGCTGAAGAAGAAGAAGAAGAAGAAGAAGAAGAAGAAGAAGAAGATTTTCATGTAGATAAGGCTCATTCCTATCGCTCTATAAGAGAGAAATTGGCACAGTGGAAGAGAAAAGAGTGAAAGAGGAAGAAGAAGAAAGAGCGAAAGAGGAAGAGTGCAAGGAAATTGAGGAGGAATAAGATGAAAGAAAAGAAGAAAAAATGATAATGAGTACAGATTTAACAAATATAATGGAAAGAAAACGAAGATCAGCGAAGCATGAAGAACAAAGATAAATTAATCTAGAATGAAAGAAACCGTGAAAAACTATGAAGACCGGGACGAAGGGGAGTAGCTGAATTAGAGGGAGTTTTAGAAATAAATAGAAAATAGAAAACACAAAAGGATATGGAACAATAGATTGTCGGAAGAAATGGAAATGTGAGGAACTAGAGAGTACAAGGTAAAGGAAGAAACAGCAGAATGATGAGAAAGAATGAAGACAGATGAGAAAGAAAGAAGACAGACGAGACAGAAAGAAGGCAGATGAGAAAGAATGAAGACAGATGAGAAAGAAAGA
Organism: Achatina immaculata; assembly: GCA_009760885.1. Taxonomy (NCBI): domain Eukaryota; kingdom Metazoa; phylum Mollusca; class Gastropoda; order Stylommatophora; family Achatinidae; genus Lissachatina; species Lissachatina immaculata. The sequence continues at coordinate 33,142,936 of CM019705.1, read as the reverse complement.
AGACAGACGAGACAGAAAGAAGGCAGATGAGAAAGAATGAAGACAGATGAGAAAGAAAGAAGGCAGATGAGAAAGAAAGAAACAGCAGAATATTATGATAAAGAATGAAGACATGAGAAAGAAAGAAGACAGATGAGAATGAAACAAACGGCAGAATATGATAAGAAGGAAAGAAGACAGGTGAGAAAGAAAGAACCAGCAGAATATGGTGAGAAAGAAAGAAGACAGATAAAAAAAAGAAATAAATTGCAGAATATGATGAGAAAGAAAGAAGATAGGTGGAAAAGAAAGAAGACAGATGAAAAAGTAAGAAACAGCAGAATATGATGAGAAAGAAAAAAAAAACAGCAGAATATGGTGAGAAAGAAAGAAGACAGATGAGAAAGAAAGAACCACCAGAATATGGTGAGAAAGAAAGAAGACAGATAAGAAAGAAAGAAAAAGCAGAATATGGTGAGAAAGAAAGAAGACAGATGAGAAAGAAAGAAAAAGCAGAATATGGTGAGAAAGAAAGAAGACAGATGAGAAAGAAAGAAAAAGCAGAATATGGTGAGAAAGAAAGAAGACAGATGAGAAAGAAAGAAAAAGCAGAATATGATGAGAAAGAACGATGACAAACGAGAAAGAAGGAAATTAAAGAATAAGATGAGAAAGAAAGAAGATAGATGAGAAAGGAAGACATAGCGAGAGATTGAGAACAAGGGAGAGAAGACGTTGTCGGGTGTGACAATCAATGACCCATAGCTGGCACGCTAATTTCAGGGTTCGCGAACCATATCCGACCAGGATCCTGTGCCACCAGGTACCCTGAGCCTGGTTAATGGGGGCAAAGATCGCCATAGCCCCATGGTGGTGGAGTCTGCTAAAGAATTGCTGCGCACCCTCTGTTTTTAGCCTTAAGCAGGGACTGAAAAAAAACTGCCGTCATAACCTGCTCCCGATCCGACACGTTTTTGTGTCTCAACGTTTTCATCCCATCGGTTGCAAAAAAGCACATACCAGTCCCCAGTTCCCGGAAGAAGAAGAAGAAGAAGAAGAAGAAAACAAGATATCTTGCGTAAAAATTTGAAACTGGGGAGAAAGGATGGAAGTGAATGTAAGACGTGACTGGGGTGAGTCTCATCTTTTGGTGGCCACCAGTTTTCCTGTATAAAGTGCCCTCTGTATGGTCGTGGTGGCCGATGATTGGCTGGTATTTTTGTCTACATTTTGCGACTGAATGAAGCGAGAAACCAGGTCTTGTGAATGCCTGAATGTGTCTGCAGGGTAAGCCAGTGTGTTTGTGTATGTAAGAGACAAACAGACAGACAGATAGACAGACAGACAGACAGACGGACAGATAGACAGATTGTCAGATATGAGGACGCTAACAGACGACAGAGTAAACTAGTAACTGGGATGATATCCCCTCATACAGCAGGCACAAAGACTTTGTCGCAGGAAAACCCCTTTATTTATAAGGATTTTATTGGCATTATTCTTCTTCTTCTTCTCCTTATCTTTCCGCCTCCGTGGAGCTGGGAGCTGGTGTTCTTTGCAGCCCATACGGTGAAGACGTTGAAGCACAGCATGGTGTCGGCTTGGGAGTGGGTCATGGCGACTATTTTTTCAGTCCCTGAGTGTAGCTGAAAAGTAAGGGGTGTGTAGTACTTCTTTACCATGCTCCACCACCATGGGGTGGCCTTGTACTGGGGTAGAAAGGAAGAGAAGGGACAGGGTCTTGGTCAGCGGTGGTTCGCATCAAGAGGGAGCCGACAACTTAGAAGCACTGCACAGTTGGATTCACTGCTTTATTATATGCATATTTTATATGCTTTATTATATGTATATTTTATATGCTTTGTTATATGCATATTTTATATGCTTTATTATATGCATATTTTATATGCTTTATTATATGCATATTATATATACTTTATTATATGCATATTTTATATGCTTTATTGTGTGCATATTTTATATGCTTTGTTATTTGCTTGTTTTATATCCTTTATTCTATGCATATTTATATACTTTATTATGTACATATTTTATATGCTTTATTACGTGCATACTATGTGTTTTATTACACGCATACGTTATATGCTTTATTATGTGCATTTTTATACGCCTTATTATGTCCATATTTTACGTCCTTTATTATATGCATATTTTATATACTTCATTATGTGCATATTTTGTATGGTTTATTATGTGCATATTTTATATCCTTTATTATGTGTATATTTTATGTGCATGTTTTATATCTTTTATTATGTGATATGTTATATGCTTTATTATATGTATATTTTATATGCTTTATTATGTGCACATTTTATATGCTTTATTATGTGCATATTTTATATGCTTTATTATTTGCATATTTTATTTGTTTTATTAAGTGCACATTTCATATGCTTTATTATACTCATATTTATATGCTGTATTATGTGCATATCTTATATGCTTTATAATGTGCTTATTTTATATGCCTTATTACATATTTTATTACATTTTTCATGTTGTCCTTGGTATTTGTAATCAGATCAGTTGGTTGTGTTTCTGTAAGAAGGGTAGAAATTAAGTTCAAGGTCAAACTTTCTTTTGGTAGTTGTAATGGAAGTGGAATCCAGGTGTAAATCTTACATAGCACTCAGCGTCCAGGATTAAATCTTCGTATAGCACTTAGCGTCCAGGATTAAATCTAAGTATAGCACCGAGTATCCAGGGTTAAATCTTAATATGCCACTGAGCATCGATGATTATATTTTAGTACAGTGCTGAGCATCCATGATTAAATCTTAGTATAGAATTGAGCGTTCAGGATTAAATCTTAATATAGCACTGAGCGTCCATGACTAAATCTTAGTATAGCACTCAACGTATGGTATTAAATCTCAGTACAGCCTTGAGCGTCCAGGTTGTAATTTTAATATAACTCTGATAGTCCGGCACTAATACTTATTGCAGAAATGAACGTTGATGAGAAATATGAACACAAATATAAATCTTAGTGGCACACATGAACACAAATATAAATCTTAGTAGCACACATGAACACACATATAAAGCTTAGTAGCACACATGAACACACATATAAATCTTAGTGGCACACATGAACACAAATATAAATCTTAGTGGCACACATGAACACAAATATAAAGCTTAGTGGCACACATGAACACAAATATAAATCTTAGTGGCACACATGAACACAAATATAAAAAGTAAGCGGCGCATATAACCAAAATGTAAGTGACGTGTCTAGATTGTGTAAGTGACGTGTCTAGATTGTGTAAGTGACGTGTCTAGATTGTGTAAGTGACGTGTCTATATTGTATAAGTGACGTGTCTAGATTGTGTAAGTGACGTGTCTAGATTGTGTAAGTGACGTGTCTAGATTGTGTAAGTGATATATCTAGACTGTGTAAGTGACGCGTCTAGATTGATCCAAATCCCCGTCTCCATGCCGTAAAGCATGTTGGGGATTGGGCCTCCATCTCCCAGATCTTCGGCACATCAAAGCGTGGCCTGGTCAGTATCACACCTGGCCGCATTTACCTTCCCAGATTTCTCTGCTACCCGTTTTTAGAGGCCGGGTGAACCCTGGGACCTGTTTTTAACATGTACCAGAAAAAAATTCTACTGCAGGTACTGAACCTGGCATTATCGGATTAGTAAACAGGAGCACCTAACCACTCAGATTACCAGGCTGCCAGGTTGTAAGTACTGATTTAACACTCAATGTACGTTAGGAACATGGAAGTAAGTGGTACAGAAATCATATACATGAAAGTAAGTGACACCAACTCATATACATGAAAGTAAGTGGTACCAACTCATATACATGAAAGTAAGTGGTACAGAAATCATATACATGAAAGTAAGTGGCACTAACTCATATACATGAAAGTAAATGGCACCAACTTATATACATGAAAGTAAGTGGTACAGAAATCATATACATGAAAGTAAGTGGCACCAACTTATATACATGAAAGTAAGTGGTACCAACTCGTATACATGAAAGTAAGTGGCACCAACTTATATACATTAAAGTAAGTGGCACCAACTCATATACATGAAAGTGACACCAACTCGTATACATGAAAGTAAGTGGTACCAACTCGTATACATTAAAGTAAGTGGCACCAACTCATATACATTAAAGTAAGTGGCACCAACTCATATACATGAAAGTAAGTGGCACCAACTCGTATACATGAAAGTAAGTGGCACTAACTCATATACATGAAAGTAAGTGGCACCAACTCATATACATAAAAGTAAGTGGCACCAACTCATATACGTGTAAGTAAGTGGCATCAACACATATACATGAAAGTAAGTGGCACCAACTCATATACATGAAAGTAAGTGTGTCTCAAATGTCAAATTTGTGAAACTAAGTGTTTTCAGTGTCAAGTACAAGAAACTAAGTGACTCCATCGCCAAGTGCATGAAAATAAGTGACTCCAGCGCCAAGTGCATGAAACTAAGTGACTCCAGCGCCAAGTGCATGAAACTAAGTGACTCCAGCGCCAAGTGCATGAAACTAAGTGACTCCAGCGTCAAGTACATGTAGCCAAGAGATGAGAGATAGGAGCGTTTGACAAACACTGAATCTATCGTATCGTACAACGAAAGAATAGCGTCATAGAACTTACACTTCACAATACTGGGAAAAAAATCTACGGTGTACCGAGTCTGTATAATCAATATTCAGCGGTTCTTGATTGTCTTCTTCTCACTCCATTCATCGGACGCGTACTTTCATCCGTCTGAGAACCGGATTATGAAAACAAACAAGGAACAAAGCAAATATTAGCGGAGCACAGTCCCTACACTAATTTCCCGTCCAATTTGTTGTCTCTGAATCTTTATCTTAAAGAAATATTGTCCAAATTCGTTCTTCCGTTTCCTTCTATCTTTAACCGCAGGAACAAGCAAAACCATTCCAAGAGTATGCATACATCTTGACAAGCAAATGTCCCATTAATTGTGCAACTTGCCCAGCTACTGCAGCTAAAATGTCTGAATAAGCCACTCCACCCAATTTACTGGCTTCGGCAAACTTCAGATTTTCAGCTAATTACCGAACTTCCTTGACTTGGGAAGATTCAGTCAACTATGAAGTCTAATTACCGAACTTCATTGACTCTGAAAGCTTCAGTCAACTGCGGAGTTTAAGAAAACACGGGCTGGCCACTCTGGGAGCGCCCTCCGTCAATGGCTAGGGTAAATACTTGTGTCTTGCGTTTCTCGTCATTAGAACGTCGTTTCTTATTACAAGAAAATCACCTGTTAATATTCTGTGTAATTAACAATTATTTCATGTTCGGTGTGAGGTTTTCCTTGTCTATTTGTGGGTGTGTGTGTGTACGCACAGATAATCTAGCCGGGGTGGGTGGGAGTTGGCAGGGCACGGAACACATTCTGCAAATAGTTATGAAAGTTTTGAAACGCAAAAAAAAGACTAACTGCTGATTCAATTTCAGGCAAAAAAAAAATATGAACAATTAATACCAAATAATTAGCGGTATGAGTTGTATGTGCATGTGTGTGCGTGAATGTTTGTGTGTATGTGTGTGTGTGTGTGTGTGTGCTTATGCATGCGTGTGTGCGCGCCCGCCCCCGCATGCTCAGAAAAAGTGTGGAGACATGCGGGAAAAGAAACTCTAATCTCTGGAAAATAGAGAGAATTATGGGACGGGAAAGTAAGGAATATAGAGGACAGCCCGGCTAATGATGACAACAAATGAACATGGAAAATAAGCCTTAAATAACTACAAGATAGTACAAATGTAAAGAGGAATTAAGTTTAAGAAACGACAGCGAGTGCGCAGATACATCACGTGACACCAGGAGAAACTGAACAATATCAGAAAATGAAGACTGAACGTGGTGGTCAATAAACATATTATTTAGTCTAAAAACATGCAGGAACTATACTGCCAGAAAAATTATGTGACTAAAAGACGAGGACAAATGAAGGACACACTGAAACGAGGATCACAACTAACTTGGAAACATGGCAGATAACTTGGAAACATGACAGATAACTTGGAAACATGACAGATAACTTGGAAACATGACAGATAACTTGGAAACATGACAGATAACTTGGAAACATGGCAGATAACTTGGTAAAATAACAGATAACACGGAAACATGGCAGATAACTTGGGAAAATAACAGATAAATTGGAAACATGGCAGATAACTTGGGAAAATAACAGATAACTTGGAAACATGGCAGATAACTTGGGAAAATAACAGATAACACGGAAACATGGCAGATAACTTGGAAACATGACAGATGATTGGGGGAAAAAAAACAAAAGGAAAAAAAAGGAAGAAAGAAAAATAAATCTTGTTATTTAGTTTCAGCTCGGAAAAGAAAACCCGTGTATGACTGTGTTAAGAAAATAGAAAACAAAGGCATTACATTGTAGCAATCGTTTTATTCTTAATTACATTTCCATTGAATCTAGATCAGCGGTTCTTAATCCTTTTTTGGCGATGGACCCGCTGCCCAGCGTGAATACGGTTGTGGAGCCCTCAGTATAAACAAAGACATAAATAGAATCCAGATGATGATAAGATTGTATTAGTCCAGCCAAAACCCATTTGCGGATCCGTGGACCCCCAAAAATCTCTCCATGGGCCCCTGGGGATCCTTGGACATCAGGCTAGAGCCAGTAGTCTAGGCATTTCGTTCACGCAGTCGCTCTTGAAAACCCCGCAGGAAGAGTAGAACAAAGTATTACTTCTCATATTTTATATGACCGTGGTAAGAGTAGAACAAAGTATTACTTTTTGTGACTTATAACTCTTGAAGTCCCGTGGTAAGAGTTGAATGAAGCATCACTTCTCATAATTCATATTTTTTTTATGTGACAGCGGAACAATTAACGACCAAATGATCTCATAAACTTGGCGTTTTCATGAGTCAGACAAAATCTGTAACCGCTGACTCCAGGTAATGATAATCTGAGAGTTCTTGTCGACCTCTGACTCTGAAGTCGAATATTTCAAGCCGAATTTCATACCTTCACGATAAACAAATAATACTGGACTATTAGGACACATGATTTATCCAATCATGATTGGCCACGACGCGAGGGTAGTACTCACATTGATGGCGTAAAGCTCGGAATTGGATGTCTAGAAATCTTGCCTAGAATCACACTATCTTTCAAAATATGGGGGTTTTTTTCTTGAAGTTGAGACTGCTCAAGTACCCTCCAGGTAACCTAATTTGAGCCCATTAACATTTGTCCGCGTTTTCTCATTAGCGCCCGGATAACGTGAAAAAAATATGAAAAAAAGCGCCCGAAATCCTCTTGAAATCACCTAATTGGGGGACCCAGCGAGTTTTTCAGGTTTTGTCGCTGGAGAAACGCCGCTGGCAAAATCCGAGAAAGGAGCCTCTGAAATGCCACAAGCTTCCTGGTCTCCGCGCTAGCTCGTGGACTTTTAATTATATTCTCATGGTCGATGGAGCTATTTGCACCTCGTGGCAATGGCCATCTACAGACATCAGCCAAAGTAACAAAGGATAAAGTCACAGCCAAACTAAATTTTCACCCAGAAAATGAGGGCTTAGGGCACACCTAATTCGGCTATCTGGCACATCGCTCTGCTGAAATCTGCTCTACGAGGAGGCCATATTTGTTCAGATTTTTTTCGTCCCTTATTTTAGTTTCAGCTTAAAGCGACCTTAACTCTGAGAACAGCCACAAAAAAAAAAACATTTTAATAGTTTAAAAAAAGCCAGCACATATCAGCGCGTCTTTAATGAAATGATTATCTCTGGCACTAACCAGGAAGTAACTGTAAGTGTTAGGTTGGATTTATTTTTAGACGCGAAAAGTGGTCATCTGAAAGCAAAACGTTGGATGGAATATATTTTCTCAGCTGCAAGAATCACAACAAGCTAAACTTTGTAGGGCCAGAAGATGGCGCTACCGACTACAAACCTACCTGCACAAAGAGGATGGTACCGATTACAAACCTACCTGCACAAAGATGACGCTGCAGACTACAAACTTATCTACAAAAAGAAGAGAAGGACGCTGCAGAATACAAAGCTACCTACACAAAGAAGATGTAAACGCTACAGACTAGAAACCTACCTACACAAAGAGGATGTAAACGCTACAGACTAGAAACCTGCCTACACAAAGAGGATGTAAACGCTACAGACTAGAAACCTACCTACACAAAGGGGATGTAAACGCTACAGACTAGAAACCTGCCTACACAAAGAGGATGTAAACGCTACAGACTAGAAACCTACCTACACAAAGAGGATGTAAATGCTACAGACTAGAAACCTACATGCACAAAAGGGATGTAAACGCTACAGACTAGAAACCTACTTACACAAAGGGGAGCTGGCAAAAATCCCACTCACAGAAAGACGGAATCGTCTCCAGAATATGTTGGGAACCCGCAGTCAACACAGAGACTTGAGAGGCCTAAGCTTATCCCTAGACCCGAAGTCACCACAGAGACTTGAGAGGCCTAAACTTATCCCTAGACCCGAAGTCACCACAGAGACTTGAGAGGCCTAAACTTATCCCTAGACCCGAAGTCACCACAGAGACTTTAGAGGTCTAAACTTGTCCCTAGACCAGCAGTCACCACAGAGACTTTAGAGGTCTAAACTTGTCCTTAGATTCGCAGTCACCACAGAGACTTGAGAGGTCTAAACTTGTCCTTAGACCCGCAGCCACCACAGAGACTTGAGAGGTCTAAACTTATCATCAGACCCCGCAGTCACCACAGAGACTTAAGAGGTCTAAACTTGTCCCTAGACCCGCAGCCACCACAGAGACTTAAGAGGCCTAAACTTGTCCCTAAACCCGCAGTCACCACAGAGACTTAAGAGACCTAAACTTCTCCCTAGACCCGCAGTCACCACAGAGACTTTAGAGGTCTAAACTTCTCCCTAAACCCGCAGTCACCACAGAGACTTAAGAGGTCTAAACTTCTCCCTAGACCCGCAGTCACCACAGAGACTTTAGAGGTCTAAACTTCTCCCTAAACCCGCAGTCACCACAGAGACTTAAGAGGTCTAAACTTCTCCCTAAACCCGCAGTCACCACAGAGACTTAAGAGGTCTAAACTTCTCCCTAGACCCGCAGTCACCACAGAGACTTAAGAGACCTAAACTTCTCCCTAGACCCGCAGCCACCACAGAGACTTCAGAAGTCTAAACTTGTCCTCAGACCCCGCAGTCACCACAGAGACTTAAGAGACCTAAACTTGTCCCATGACCCGCAGTCACCACAGAGACTTCAGAAGTCTAAACTTATCCTCTGACCCCGCAGTCACCACAGAGACTTAAGAGGCCTAAACTTGTCCCTAGACCCGCAGTCACCACAGAGACTTGAGAGGTCTAAACTTATCCTCTGACCCCGCAGTCACCACAGAGACTTAAGAGGCCTAAACTTATCCTCTGACCCTGCAGTCACCACAGAGACTTAAGAGGCCTAAACTTATCCTCTGACCCTGCAGTCACCACAGAGACTTGAGAGGTCTAAACCTGTCCTCAGACCCTGCAGTCACCACAGAGACTTAAGAGGCCTAAACTTATCCTCAGACCCTGCAGTCACCACAGAGACTTAAGAGGCCTAAACTTATCCTCAGACCCTGCAGTCACCACAGAGACTTAAGAGGTCTAAACTTATCCTCAGACCCTGCAGTCACCACAGAGACTTAAGAGGTCTAAACTTATCCTCAGACCCTGCAGTCACCACAGAGACTTAAGAGACCTAAACTTCTCCCTAGACCCGCAGCCACCACAGAGACTTAAGAGGCCTAAACTTATCCTCAGACCCTGCAGTCACCACAGAGACTTAAGAGGCCTAAACGTATCCTCAGACCCTGCAGTCACCACAGAGACTTAAGAGGTCTAAACTTATCCTCATACATATAAGAGTGTCATTATATTGCTCTGGAAATTCATACATATAAGAGTGTTAGTATCTCTCTCTGAACCTTAAGTGCCCAGGGCACATGGGGCTTCCGCAAGGGTTTTCCACAAATGCCTGTCCTTCGCCTTTTTTCCTGCTCTTGCCCAGGTGAGCCATCTATTGCTCAACATCCTTTCTGTTGTTCTTCTCCATGTCTCTTTTGGTCTACCCTTACTTCTGCTCCCCTGTGGTGTCCATCTTAGTGTTATTTTTTGGTAGTGTCAGTATATTGCTCTGGAAATTCATACATATAACGGTGTCATTATAGTGGTCTGGAAATTCATACATATAACAGTGTCATTATAGTGGTCTGGAAATTCATACGTATAAGAGTGTCATTACATTGCTCTGGAAATTCATACATATAAGAGTCTCATTATATTGGTCTGGAAATTAATACATATAAAAGTGTCATTACATTGCTCTGGAAATTCATACATATAAGAGTGTTATTACATTGCTCTGGAAATTCATACATATAAGAGTGTCATTATATTTGTCTGGAAATTCATACACATAAGAGTGTTATTACATTGCTCTGGAAATTCATACATATAAGAGTCTCATTATATTTGTCTGGAAATTAATACATATAAGAGTGTCATTATATTGGTCTGGAAATTCATACATATAAGGGTGTCATTATAGTGGTCTGGAAATTCATACATATAAGAGCCCGAGAAAACATTTTTGTATAAGGAAACACTTGACCCATTGCTTTCCTGAGAAAACATTTTTCTACAAGGAAACATTGGACTCCTCAATTGCACGAGGGAACGTGCTACTCCTCACTTGCACGAGGAAATGTGCTACTCCTCACTTGCACGAGGGAACGTGCTACTCCTCACTTGCACGAGGGAACGTGCTACTCCTCACTTGCATGAGGGAACATTCTGCTAAGACTTTCGTAAGCAAATACTTGTGCAAAGACACTTTCCTTCATGTGATTACTTTCAAAATAATAAGTGAACAGTAGCATTTCAAAAAATACACTTTCTCTTGCCTCAGTATAAATGTTGACATATTTCGTTTCAGCATTAAAAGCTCCTAGAATCCGTCATTTTGGCAAATCTTCAGGTAATTAGGCAATAATCCCGCTAACCGTGTCGGCATGGCAGGATAGCAACCAACAACATCGATATTTTTAGACAAGGGATATCAGGATAACAACCAACAACATCGACATTTGTAGACAAGGGATATCAGGATAACAACCAACAACATCGACATTTGTAGACAAGGGATATCAGGATAACAACCAACAACATCGACATTTGTAGACAAGGGATATCAGGATAACAACCAACAACATCGACATTTGTAGACAAGGGATATCAGGATAACAACCAACAACATCGACATTTGTAGACAAGGGATATCAGGATAACAACCAACAACATCGACATTTGTAGACAAGGGATATCAACATTCCCGCCATGCCACGGCAGTTCTGTCAAGCTTTCCTCTTGTCTCGGGCATTAGAGCGGTCAAGTTACGGCACAAGAGCCTGATGTCTGTCGGGCACATGGCAGGAGAGGGAGGTGGCTTGCTGAAGATGGCCTCAGCCATCACAGCAGATCTCCCAGGCCGTGGATTACCCAGAATGATGTTGATGCAGGAAATTAGGAAAGGAGAGGGGAGAAAAAGGTTACTGTAGAGAAAATGTAAACCCTTTTATGACGTATGTAAACCCTTTTATGAAGTATGTAAACCCTTTTATGAAGTATGTAAACCCTTTTATGAAGTATGAAACATTTTACCGAGATTGCAACTATACAGCGAGAATCCAACTTTTCACCAAGAATACTTTTTACCAAATATGTAACCATTTGCCAGTAACATAAACTTTCACCAAGAGTACATTTATATATCAATAATGCAACCTTTCTTTTAAACTAAGAATACACATTTTCATCAATAACACTTCACATCAAGAATACAACTTCACATCAAGAATACAACGTCACTTCAAGAATACAACTTCACATCAAGAATACAACTTCACGCCAAGAATTCAAGCTCAATTTCTCGCTTAATTTTAATTTACAGTCAAAGAAAACGACAACCTGGCAATAACTTCGCGGGAAAATCTTCCAACAAATATGGCGGCCAGGTGTACCTAGTTCTAGATCTATGTACCTGGGACATCATCTGGTTCCAGGTGAGAAGTTCATCACTCTGAGGTATTTGAGGCAGTGTTCGCAGATTTCTTTCTCAAAATATCACCATCATTTTCTGTAAATAATCAGTTATTCGGAGTACTAAATGATTGCCTCCACTTTGGTAATTTCCCTTTACTGGGTGATCTGCCCTTGCTAAGAAATGAATCTTTTAGTGGTCGGCTTCGCTATTTCTCATAGAAGTACTTCTCATCCTTCTCCAAATGATGGATATAATTCCACTCGGGATGGTCCACAACCAAATACTGCCTAAAAGAAAACGTGGGCAGTCTCTTCTCTCCTGTTACTGACCGTCAGATTCTATTCTTCTTTCAAATCCATGTGTCTGTTTCTTGATTCCTTTCAATTTCTCTTTCGTTTCATATCTTTTCTTCTCTTTCTTCTTTTTAATCAGCAAAGTCACTTCCTGATGTATATTCTGATATCTCTTTTAATGACCTATGAAATGAAATGAATACCTTTCCCCCACTGTCTTCAAGACAAGACAAGACAAGACAAGATGGGTCCGGGGTTTAGCAATGTAACAAATCTGAGATATCTCCAAGATGAGCTAATTCCAGTCTTGTCAGCTTCATTTTCGTATTCCCCCTCCCTCCCCCATTCCCTCTCTCCCCCACACCCAGGGGACAGATACAGATTCTTTCTGATTGACACGTGGTTTTTTTTTTTATTGGCTGCCCAATTTGGAAGAATGTTGGAAGAGCCACCTGGAACTGTTGCCATTGTTTCATGGCTGCGAGGGAAGCGGTCGAGTCTGGGAGATAACATCTACTTGCTGAAGTAGGGAAAGAAATCTCTTGGAAAAGTCACTTCTGCTGTAGGTAGCACTGGTCTACGTTCAAACCTCTGAAGATTATGGAATATCACGAAACCTGAAGAGGTGACATTTCCTTGAATAATGTAACTACAAGCGCTATTTTCACACATACACCGGGAGCAGTCTGGGTCGTGTTACACATAAAATTAGTCGAGTTTAGATAAAACCAAGCACATAATGTTTGAACTGTATGTGGCCCATATCTCAAAATCAACTAACAGCACAAGAAAAAGCCTTCAAGTAATTTTAACATAAATTACCCGAGCAAAGTTCTGAAGTAGAAGTGACAAAATATAGCCCCAAGAATGGATGTTTGTGATTGTTAGTTACAGGAACACACACGTGACGCCCGGGAAAGCCAAGAAAGTGCAACAGTCAGGGGTTAAATAAGATTTTAAAAGTGCATGAAAGATGAGCGACACACACATAAAAACAGAGGACAAAAAGATTAAGTAAAGAGAAACAAAAATATTAAATAGAGAGAGAGAGAGAGAGAGAGAGAGAGAGAGAGAAACAAAACTATTAAGTAAAGATAAACAAAATTATTAAGTAGAGAGAAACAAAAATATTAAGTAGAGAGAAACAAAAATATTAAGTAGAGAGAAACAAAAATATTAAGTAGAGAGAAACAAAAATATTAAGTAAAGAGAAACAAAAATATTAAGTAGAGAGAAACAAAAATATTAAGTAGAGAGAAACAAAAATATTAAGTAGAGAGAAACAAAAATATTAAGTAGAGAGAAACAAAAATATTAAGTAGAGAGAAACAAAAATATTAAGTAGAGAGAAAAAAAAATATTAAGTAAAGAGAAAAAAAAATATTAAGTAGAGAGAAACAAAAATATTAAGTAAAGAGAAATAAAAACATTAAGTAGAGAGAAACAAAAATATTAAGTAGAGAGAAACAAAAATATTAAGTAAAGAGAAATAAAAATATTAAGTAGAGAGAAAGAAAAACATTAAGTGAAGAGAAATAAAAATATGAAGTAAAGAGAAATAAAAATATTAAGTAAAGAGAAATAAAAATATGAAGGAAAGAGAAGCAAAAACATTTAGTAAAGAGGACACAAAATGAAGCAAGAAGGCATAAAGATATGACACAAAGAGAAATAAAAACATGAAGTAAAGAGGATCAAAGTGTCATCCGAGCGAAACAATCATGCAAACAAAAATTGCAAGCAAGGAACGAAAGAAAAGAAGACGTATCATAAAACAACAAATTGATTCTAAAGCAAATTATCACTGAAAATCATCATTTTCTCTGCTCTATTTCTTCTTACATTTTCAGATGCAATTCGTGTGTACATTGTTTCTTGTACCCCGAGGTCCCTGGCGTAAGTTCTGTTGCTATAACTTCTCTCCGCCCCTTCGAACAAAACTACTTAACCAGAGGAATAATGAAAGATTATATAATCATTTAAAACACAACAATTTTAGAAAAAGAAAACAGAATGGTAAAAAATAAACAGAAAGATAAATTTTGTTTTCAAACTTTCTTAGACTTAAAAATAAGCAAAGACAAAATGAAAGTGATTAAGAAAAAAAAAAGGATAACAAATTTTAACTCTTAAAAATCGTTGAAATGTCGGGATCTGGCTGTAAACACGCTATAAATATTTCCTAGAACAATAATCACATTTCTTATCAACTGAGAGTCCGACGTTGATTGTTTTGGTTTTGTTGTTGTTGTTGTTTTTTTTACCTATTTCGCATATATAGCGTTTGTCTACTATGGATATAAAGTGTTTGCCTACTTTGGATATAAAGTGTTTGTCTACTTTGGATATAAAGTGTTTGTCTATTTCGCGTGTTTCTCTCTTTCACATGTAGATGTACAGGAGAGCAAAAGTAGGAGGTAGTCTGACCTGGAAAGTAATCTGGTTATAGACATATAGCACAAGGAGACAAATATTCAAAATAACAATATATTCTTATAAAATAAATAGAGAAATATGGCCAGAACAACAAAATTCAGAACGTCAACTATAAGAAGGGAGAGCGCAACATGAACAACCAACAACAAAACCAAGAACATCAAGAACAAGAACATCAAAGCAGCAGAAAAACGCACAAGCACAATAAAAAGAACAAAATAAGAACCAAAAACAAGAACAAGATAACTGGAGCTATCCAGCAGATAAATGAATATGAGAATTTTCTTGTGTCAAGGTTCTCAACAGGAACTCTATAGAATGTTGTACTACATTTTTGGCATGAAATTGTTGGATCACTGACAAAATAAGACACTCAAGTTCATACAAAGATTCTAAACGGTCAATATAAACAGCTATAATTCTAGGCAAGCGTTAAAAATACTTTGTCATAGATAAGCTTTTCAGTACCGGCTGAATTTGTTCTATGCTAGTGATCAACCGTCCCGTTCTAAACGGATTTGTCCCGGAATTCGTTTTACGTCGTTAAGGACGCCTGAATGCCCTTTATTTTAAAACATTTACCACTTACTGTCCTGTATTAAAAACACACACACACACGCATATATTGGAGGTTATGAAATATCAGAGATTATATATACTGATGACACAGTATTGCTGTCCACAACACAAAAATGAATGGAAAAACTAATTATGTCAGTCCGTAAGAACAGCGAACAGCAAAACCACTATTTTAATGCGAAGAAAACTAAATTGATGACAACTTACAAAACAAACAAGGCAGCTGAAATATATATCAATGAGGAAAAACTGGAAGAAGTGGAGAGTTTTGAATATCTTGGATCACTACTAACTAATAATGGAGATACAATGAGGGAAATTAAAAGGAGGACATCTATCGTCTTTAGAAAGTAAACCAACTAAAGAATCTGTAGAGATGAACAGATAGAACTACAAAAATAAGATTTTTAAGGGCATACATCTTTCCCATCGCAACATATGCCTGTGAGACCTGGACACTTAACAAAACAGCTGATAAACACATAAATGCCTTTGAATGTAAATGCTACAGAAGAGTTCTTCAAATATCATATACACAAAAAAGAACACATATATTCATACTAAAAGAACTTACTATTGAAGAAGGCTGGCTAGTAAAGTGTATTAAAGAGAGAAAACTTAAATATTTTGGACACGTTAAACGTCATGATAATCTAGAGAAAACCGTCTTGGAAGGGTACATAATGGGAAAAAGAAAAAGAAGAATACCAAGGTGAAGATGGCTGAAAGACATCGTTGATGATCTGCATCAGCAGCAGGCCGTCTTGCCCACAACCGAGAGGTCTACAGGAGAGCTGTTAGGGAGACAAAGTTCCGCAAGGGACATGCAAATGAATGAATGAGTGTTCTGTATTCTCGTAACTGTTGGCCGTATGTTGGGAAATATCCAAAATCTTAAAAATTATCTCTGTAGAAATGTTGCTATTTTTTTTTAAAAGAAAACGGACTCTGTAGAGAAGTACAACATGGAGGTCTGTCTGAGTGGCACATGTGTAAGTTATCACATGGAGGTCTGTCTGAGTGACACATGTGTAAGTTATCAACTTAGCCTACTGGTTAAAGTTTTTGGTTAAAATTGAACTACCCCCCCCCACCTAACCCCTTCTCTTGTGGCGCTTGACTGAATGTCCCGTACGTGAAGTGAGAGAAGATCTTCAGCTTACCCGTGAAGAAACACGTGATAATTTCTAATTTGCTCTGACCTGAAGATCACGGCTACACTACGTGTGAGCTATGTTAAGAGTCTGGACATGGAAGCAAACTTGAGATGATTTTCTAGAACACCACAGAACATTCTAAGGCCCCTACGTTTGGTGGTTGGGGGGGGGGGGGTGGAGACTATCACAGAATGAAGCCTAAAAAATGTGAAAGTATCCAGGAAAGGCCTGATATATACCACTCCCCCCTCCCTCCCCCTCCAGTTTCTTTCGGCCATAGTGGCGCTAATTTCACATTTCACATCCCATCTCTAGCACGTCTCCAGCCGGCATCAATCGTGCTATAATTAGGGTCATTTGGGCCCGCCGGCCCCGGGCCAATCCTGCCGTCGTCATTAGAGTCCAGGGCCAGAGGGGTTTAGCGGAAACGATCTGGCGACTATCCAATGTTACTAAGTATCATAGCAAAGTACATGAGTTTTCTCGTTACAAATTATGTATCTCTCATTAACGGCAATGTAACACACTGGCCCATGCTAGGGCTATACTTTTCTTTTTTTAGTTTAATAATGTAACTCTTTCTGGCGAAGATTAATCTCCCTTTAACAACACTTATCTCTGTTTAGCAACAATGCAACCGTTTTTAACGACAACGCCAGTTTTATTTAGCAACTGTTTCTAACAACAATGTAGCCTTACTTGGCAACAGTCAGCCATATTTAAATTCATTTTATACAGAAAGAAATCCAGAAAAAGTTGAAGGATGTTACGTCTAACAAACGACACTTGTACATGAAAAAACGACAAACTCAACAACAACAACAACACCAACAACAACAACAACAACAACATTTTACTATCAAGCTGCGGTAGAAAACTCCTAATCTCTCGGCAATGGTTGGTCAATCAAAATTCTGGAAATGTTAGAAATCGTTTCTACTTGAAATGATTGATTGATTGATTGATTTTTTTAAACGAAGCTAATGGCTTCCATGTTCATCAATCACAGTTTAAACTGCATTTAACAGCGCTCAGAGTTAGAGAAATTTATTTCCATAAATAAACTGCTAATACAGACTTACGGCCGCATGGTGGCCGGGGGTGTACGGCCGTAAGCCGATTTGGCCGTATGTCGGTCGTTATAGGAGGGAAGTCAAAGTACAGTTCACTACTAAAACATGTTACAAGATGGCCAGACACGTGTACCATCACTTTAAAATACTAACAGAATACAAGTTAGCACCGGGAGAGTGTGAAAATTAATCAGAACAACCACAACACACTCAACAAAAAATCATATTATAATATCTTTAGAACGACGCACAAAAAAAGGTGGATGTAAACATACAAGTATAGATTTTCTGATTACCAAAAGATGATACGGCTTGTTTCAGTTCATTCTCTTGTCTTCTGCTGAACGTGTAATAATGTATGTACAAGTTAACGTATAGTAATGTATGTACAAGTGAACATATAGTAATGTATGTACAAGTGAACATATAGTAATGTATGTACAAGTTAACGTATAGTAATGTATGTACAAGTTAACATATAGTAATGTATGTACAAGTGAACATATAGTAATGTATGTACAAGTGAACATATAGTAATGTATGTACAAGTGAACATATAGTAATGTATGTACAAGTGAACATATAGTAATGTATGTACAAGTGAACATATAGTAATGTATGTACAAGTTAACATATAGTAATGTATGTACAAGTGAACATATAGTAATGTATGTACAAGTTAACATATAGTAATGTATGTACAAGTGAACATATAGTAATGTATGTACAAGTTAACATATAGTAATGTATGTACAAGTGAACATATAGTAATGTATGTACAAGTGAACATATAGTAATGTATGTACAAGTGAACATATAGTAATGTATGTACAAGTGAACATATAGTAATGTATGTACAAGTGAACTTACAGTAATGTATGTACAACTACAAATGTGTGTAAATTAATCACAAATTGGATCACAACGCACTGAACAGGCCTTTCGGCCCGCGGTCGTAAGCACCAGCAGCCGTAACTCGGCCGGCCGTAAGTCGACAGACGACGGTGCTGTCACACTTAAACGATATTTTTCCGGTCAGAATGTTCTAGAAAAGCTCACAGCCAATAAAACAAGTCGTAAGCCCGAGTCAACGCGCGCGACTTTTCCTCTTTGTATGATTTAATCTGACAAACATGCCCAGTCTCTGATTATTCTGAGAAATTTATAACAAAACTGTAACCAACATCTAAACAGAGTGAAGCTTGTCTCGCTGAAATAATTCATTTCAACGTAAACTGACGATTAAAGACATCTGCGAGGAAAGATAAGAAATATTCGAAGCTCGACTAAATGTGACTCCGAGGAAAGATAAGAAATATTAAAAGCTCGACTAAATGTGACTCCGAGGAAAGATAAGAAATATTCGAAGCTCGACTAAATGTGACTCCGAGGAAAGATAAGAAATATTCAAAGCTCGACTAAATGTGACTCCGAGGAAAGATAAGAAATATTCAAAGCTCGACTAAATGTGACTCCGAGGAAAGATAAGAAATATTCAAAGCTCGACTAAATGTGACTCCGAGGAAAGATAAGAAATATTCAAAGCTCGACTAAATGTGACTCCGAGGAAAGATAAGAAATATTCGAAGCTCGATTAAAATAACGACGTCGTTTTTCTGAGGCTAAGCACTTCCTTGTAGAAGTTGACCTGAAAAGTTCCATGAAATTTTGTTCTGAAATTTGAAACCTGTTATTTCAAGTTTCATTATGTTTCTGTTATTTTTTTGTGAATGCGGTGAAAATGTACGGGAACTGTAGAACATACCGGGTCGATAACGTGTGTTAGATACACAAGTACTTGTTAAAGACGTAGGTAAGATTCTGTTGCCTTATGCTGAAGATCATGTGAAAGACAGTAGTATTCACACAAGAGTCACATCATGTGAAAGACAGTAGTATTCACATAAGAGTCACATTATGTGCAAGACAGTAGTATTCACACAAGAGTCACATCATTTGAAAGACAGCAGTATTTCACACAAGAGTCACATTATGTGAAAGACAGTAGTATTCAGACAAGAGTCACATTAAGTGAACACAGTAGTATTCACACAAGAGTAACATCACATGAAAGACAGTAGTATTCACACAAGAGTCACATCAAGTGATATATAGCAGTATTCATACATGATTCACATCATGTGATATATAGCAGTATTCAAACATGTCACATCACGTGATATATAACAGTATTCAAATATTAGTAACATCATGTGAAAGACAGTAGTATTCAAACATGAGTCACATCATATGATATACAGGAGTATTTACACATGAGTTATATTATGTGATATATAGCAGTATTAACATATGAGCCACATCGTGTGAAAGATAGCAGTATTCACACATGAGTCACATCACGTGAAAGACAGCAGTTATCACATATGAGTCACATCATGTGAAAGACAGCGGTATTCACACATGAGTCATATCATGTGATATATAACAGTGTACAGAAATGTCACATGATGTTATATATAGCGGTGTACAGTAAAGTAACATGCATTGTAAAAAGCTGTAATAAATCTTGCTAACAAGAAAGGTTGTAACAAAATCTTGCTGACAAGAAAGGGTGTAACACAATCTTGCTGATAGGAAAGTCATAACACAATCTTGCTGATAGGAAAGTCATAACACAATCTTGCTGATAGGAAAGTCATAACACAATCTTGCTGATAGGAAAGGCTGTAACACAATCTTGCTGATAGGAAAGTCATAACACAATCTTGCTGATAGGAAAGGTCGTAACACAATCTTGCTGACAGTAAAGGTATAACACAGTCCTGCTGACAGGGAAGGTTGTAACACAATATTGCTGACAGGGAAGGTTGTAACACAATCCCTCCAAGACATTCCGTGTCATCTGTTTTAAAAAAGTGTAACCTTAATCTCAAATAACCACTATCAGTTACGTTATAATCACTATCTGTTAATTTATAGTCACTATTAGCTATGTTATAATCAGTTACGTTATAATCACTATCAGTTATGTTATAATCACTATCAATCGGGAAGACAAACATTTCGTGTGAGGCTAGCTAACAAGCTGACAAGATCTTTGGTCAGAGATAACTTTCCAGAGTTTTTCTTAGACAGTAACTGTCAGGTCAGCAGTTTGCATACATTAAAAGCAGGCCTACTTAAACTTGTAACCATCACAGACATCACCCTTCTCTGTCACAGTAAACTGGCAAATATATCTCCACGCCGGCTTTCTGGGTTGTTGAAACCACCAACACCACCATCATCATCATCATCATCATCATCATCAACTCTATGAAGTAGCAGCATGGCTTCAGGAAATATAAATAGTTTGTTTTCACTTTGTACAGTTGGGAAAGCTGTAATCTGAACAGAAGAGTTGTAAGAAAGCTGTAATCTGAACAGAAGAGTTGTAAGAAAGCTGTAATCTGAACAGAAGAGTTGTAAGAAAGCTGTAATCTGAACAGAAGAGTTGTAAGAAAGCTGTAATCTGAACAGAAGAGTTGTAAGAAAGCTGTAATCTGAACAGAAGAGTTGTAAGAAAGCTGTAATCTGAACAGAAGAGTTGTAAGACAATCTTGCTGATAGGAAAGGTCGTAACACAATCTTGCTGACAGTAAAGGTATAACACAGTCCTGCTGACAGGGAAGGTTGTAACACAATATTGCTGACAGGGAAGGTTGTAACACAATCCCTCCAAGACATTCCGTGTCATCTGTTTTAAAAAAGTGTAACCTTAATCTCAAATAACCACTATCAGTTACGTTATAATCACTATCTGTTAATTTATAGTCACTATTAGCTATGTTATAATCAGTTACGTTATAATCACTATCAGTTATGTTATAATCACTATCAATCGGGAAGACAAACATTTCGTGTGAGGCTAGCTAACAAGCTGACAAGATCTTTGGTCAGAGATAACTTTCCAGAGTTTTTCTTAGACAGTAACTGTCAGGTCAGCAGTTTGCATACATTAAAAGCAGGCCTACTTAAACTTGTAACCATCACAGACATCACCCTTCTCTGTCACAGTAAACTGGCAAATATATCTCCACGCCGGCTTTCTGGGTTGTTGAAACCACCAACACCACCATCATCATCATCATCATCATCATCATCAACTCTATGAAGTAGCAGCATGGCTTCAGGAAATATAAATAGTTTGTTTTCACTTTGTACAGTTGGGAAAGCTGTAATCTGAACAGAAGAGTTGTAAGAAAGCTGTAATCTGAACAGAAGAGTTGTAAGAAAGCTGTAATCTGAACAGAAGAGTTGTAAGAAAGCTGTAATCTGAACAGAAGAGTTGTAAGAAAGCTGTAATCTGAACAGAAGAGTTGTAAGAAAGCTGTAATCTGAACAGAAGAGTTGTAAGAAAGCTGTAATCTGAACAGAAGAGTTGTAAGAAAGCTGTAATCTGAACAGAAGTTGTAAGAAAGCTGTAATCTGAACAGAAGAGTTGTAAGAAAGCTGTAATCTGAACAGAAGAGTTGTAAGAAAGCTGTAATCTGAACAGAAGAGTTGTAAGAAAGCTGTAATCTGAACAGAAGAGTTGTAAGAAAGCTGTAATCTGAACAGAAGAGTTGTAAGAAAGCTGTAATCTGAACAGAACAGCTGAAAGAAAGTTGTTACCTGAACAGAACAGCTGAAAGAAAGTTGTTACCTGAACAGAAGAGTTGTAAGAAAGCTGTAATCTGAACAGAAGAGTTGTAAGAAAGCTGTAATCTGAACAGAAGAGTTGTAAGAAAGCTGTAATCTGAACAGAAGAGTTGTAAGAAAGCTGTAATCTGAACAGAAGAGTTGTAAGAAAGCTGTAATCTGAACAGAACAACTGAAAGAAAGTTGTTACCTGAACAGAACAGCTGAAAGAAAGTTGTTACCTGAACAGAAGAGTTGTAAGAAAGTTGTTACCTGAACAGAAGAGTTGTAAGAAAGCTGTAATCTGAACAGAAGAGTTGTAAGAAAGCTGTAATCTGAACAGAAGAGTTGTAAGAAAGCTGTAATCTGAACAGAAGAGTTGTAAGAAAGCTGTAATCTGAACAGAAGAGTTGTAAGAAAGCTGTAATCTGAACAGAACAACTGAAAGAAAGTTGTTACCTGAACAGAACAGCTGAAAGAAAGTTGTTACCTGAACAGAAGAGTTGTAAGAAAGCTGTAATCTGAACAGAAGAGTTGTAAGAAAGCTGTAATCTGAACAGAAGAGTTGTAAGAAAGCTGTAATCTGAACAGAAGAGTTGTAAGAAAGCTGTAATCTGAACAGAAGAGTTGTAAGAAAGCTGTAATCTGAACAGAAGAGTTGTAAGAAAGCTGTAATCTGAACAGAACAGCTGAAAGAAAGTTGTTACCTGAACAGAACAGCTGAAAGAAAGTTGTTACCTGAACAGAAGAGTTGTAAGAAAGCTGTAATCTGAACAGAAGAGTTGTAAGAAAGCTGTAATCTGAACAGAAGAGTTGTAAGAAAGCTGTAATCTGAACAGAACAACTGAAAGAAAGTTGTTACCTGAACAGAACAGCTGAAAGAAAGTTGTTACCTGAACAGAAGAGTTGTAAGAAAGCTGTAATCTGAACAGAAGAGTTGTAAGAAAGCTGTAATCTGAACAGAAGAGTTGTAAGAAAGCTGTAATCTGAACAGAAGAGTTGTAAGAAAGCTGTAATCTGAACAGAAGAGTTGTAAGAAAGCTGTAATCTGAACAGAAGAGTTGTAAGAAAGCTGTAATCTGAACAGAAGAGTTGTAAGAAAGCTGTAATCTGAACAGAACAACTGAAAGAAAGTTGTTACCTGAACAGAACAGCTGAAAGAAAGTTGTTACCTGAACAGAAGAGTTGTAAGAAAGCTGTAATCTGAACAGAAGAGTTGTAAGAAAGCTGTAATCTGAACAGAAGAGTTGTAAGAAAGCTGTAATCTGAACAGAAGAGCTGAAAGAAAGTTGTTACCTGAACAGAACAGCTGAAAGAAAGTTGTACCTGAACAGAAGAGTTGTAAGAAAGCTGTAATCTGAACAGAAGAGTTGTAAGAAAGCTGTAATCTGAACAGAAGAGTTGTAAGAAAGCTGTAATCTGAACAGAAGAGTTGTAAGAAAGCTGTAATCTGAACAGAAGAGTTGTAAGAAAGCTGTAATCTGAACAGAACAACTGAAAGAAAGTTGTTACCTGAACAGAACAGCTGAAAGAAAGTTGTTACCTGAACAGAAGAGTGTAAGAAAGCTGTAATCTGAACAGAAGAGTTGTAAGAAAGCTGTAATCTGAACAGAAGAGTTGTAAGAAAGCTGTAATCTGAACAGAAGAGTTGTAAGAAAGCTGTAATCTGAACAGAAGAGTGTAAGAAAGCTGTAATCTGAACAGAACAACTGAAAGAAAGTTGTTACCTGAACAGAACAGCTGAAAGAAAGTTGTTACCTGAACAGAAGAGTTGTAAGAAAGCTGTAATCTGAACAGAAGAGTTGTAAGAAGCTGTAATCTGAACAGAAGAGTGTAAGAAAGCTGTAATCTGAACAGAAGAGTTGTAAGAAAGCTGTAATCTGAACAGAAGAGTGTAAGAAAGCTGTAATCTGAACAGAGAGTTGTAAGAAGCTGTAATCTGAACAGAAGAGTGTAAGAAAGCTGTAATCTGAACAGAACAACTGAAAGAAAGTTGTTACCTGAACAGAACAGCTGAAAGAAAGTTGTTACCTGAACAGAAGAGTTGTAAGAAAGCTGTAATCTGAACAGAAGAGTTGTAAGAAAGCTGTAATCTGAACAGAAGAGTTGTAAGAAAGCTGTAATCTGAACAGAAGAGTTGTAAGAAAGCTGTAATCTGAACAGAACAGCTGAAAGAAAGCTGTAATCTGAACAGAACAACTGAAAGAAAGTTGTTACCTGAACAGAACAGCTGAAAGAAAGTTGTTACCTGAACAGAAGAGTTGTAAGAAAGCTGTAATCTGAACAGAAGAGTTGTAAGAAAGCTGTAATCTGAACAGAAGAGTTGTAAGAAAGCTGTAATCTGAACAGAAGAGTTGTAAGAAAGCTGTAATCTGAACAGAAGAGTTGTAAGAAAGCTGTAATCTGAACAGAAGAGTTGTAAGAAAGCTGTAATCTGAACAGAACAACTGAAAGAAAGTTGTTACCTGAACAGAACAGCTGAAAGAAAGTTGTTACCTGAACAGAAGAGTTGTAAGAAAGCTGTAATCTGAACAGAAGAGTTGTAAGAAAGCTGTAATCTGAACAGAAGAGTTGTAAGAAAGCTGTAATCTGAACAGAAGAGTTGTAAGAAAGCTGTAATCTGAAGAGAACAGCTGAAAGAAAGTTGTTACCTGAACAGAACAGCTGAAAGAAAGTTGTTACCTGAACAGAAGAGTTGTAAGAAAGCTGTAATCTGAACAGAAGAGTTGTAAGAAAGCTGTAATCTGAACAGAAGAGTTGTAAGAAAGCTGTAATCTGAACAGAAGAGTTGTAAGAAAGCTGTAATCTGAACAGAAGAGTTGTAAGAAAGCTGTAATCTGAACAGAACAACTGAAAGAAAGTTGTTACCTGAACAGAACAGCTGAAAGAAAGTTGTTACCTGAACAGAAGAGTTGTAAGAAAGCTGTAATCTGAACAGAAGAGTTGTAAGAAAGCTGTAATCTGAACAGAAGAGTTGTAAGAAAGCTGTAATCTGAACAGAAGAGTTGTAAGAAAGCTGTAATCTGAACAGAAGAGTTGTAAGAAAGCTGTAATCTGAACAGAAGAGTTGTAAGAAAGCTGTAATCTGAACAGAACAACTGAAAGAAAGTTGTTACCTGAACAGAACAGCTGAAAGAAAGTTGTTACCTGAACAGAAGAGTTGTAAGAAAGCTGTAATCTGAACAGAAGAGTTGTAAGAAAGCTGTAATCTGAACAGAAGAGTTGTAAGAAAGCTGTAATCTGAACAGAAGAGTTGTAAGAAAGCTGTAATCTGAACAGAAGAGTTGTAAGAAAGCTGTAATCTGAACAGAACAGCTGAAAGAAAGTTGTTACCTGAACAGAACAGCTGAAAGAAAGTTGTTACCTGAACAGAAGAGTTGTAAGAAAGCTGTAATCTGAACAGAAGAGTTGTAAGAAAGCTGTAATCTGAACAGAAGAGTTGTAAGAAAGCTGTAATCTGAACAGAAGAGTTGTAAGAAAGCTGTAATCTGAACAGAAGAGTTGTAAGAAAGCTGTAATCTGAACAGAACAACTGAAAGAAAGTTGTTACCTGAACAGAACAGCTGAAAGAAAGTTGTTACCTGAACAGAAGAGTTGTAAGAAAGCTGTAATCTGAACAGAAGAGTTGTAAGAAAGCTGTAATCTGAACAGAAGAGTTGTAAGAAAGCTGTAATCTGAACAGAAGAGTTGTAAGAAAGCTGTAATCTGAACAGAAGAGTTGTAAGAAAGCTGTAATCTGAACAGAAGAGTTGTAAGAAAGCTGTAATCTGAACAGAACAACTGAAAGAAAGTTGTTACCTGAACAGAACAGCTGAAAGAAAGTTGTTACCTGAACAGAAGAGTTGTAAGAAAGCTGTAATCTGAACAGAAGAGTTGTAAGAAAGCTGTAATCTGAACAGAAGAGTTGTAAGAAAGCTGTAATCTGAACAGAAGAGTTGTAAGAAAGCTGTAATCTGAACAGAAGAGTTGTAAGAAAGCTGTAATCTGAACAGAACAGCTGAAAGAAAGTTGTTACCTGAACAGAACAGCTGAAAGAAAGTTGTTACCTGAACAGAAGAGTTGTAAGAAAGCTGTAATCTGAACAGAAGAGTTGTAAGAAAGCTGTAATCTGAACAGAAGAGTTGTAAGAAAGCTGTAATCTGAACAGAAGAGTTGTAAGAAAGCTGTAATCTGAACAGAAGAGTTGTAAGAAAGCTGTAATCTGAACAGAAGAGTTGTAAGAAAGCTGTAATCTGAACAGAACAACTGAAAGAAAGTTGTTACCTGAACAGAACAGCTGAAAGAAAGTTGTTACCTGAACAGAAGAGTTGTAAGAAAGCTGTAATCTGAACAGAAGAGTTGTAAGAAAGCTGTAATCTGAACAGAAGTTGTAAGAAAGCTGTAATCTGAACAGAAGAGTTGTAAGAAAGCTGTAATCTGAACAGAAGAGTTGTAAGAAAGCTGTAATCTGAACAGAAGAGTTGTAAGAAGCTGTAATCTGAACAGAAGAGTTGTAAGAAAGCTGTAATCTGAACAGAACAACTGAAAGAAAGTTGTTACCTGAACAGAAGAGTTGTAAGAAAGCTGTAATCTGAACAGAAGAGTTGTAAGAAAGCTGTAATCTGAACAGAAGAGTTGTAAGAAAGCTGTAATCTGAACAGAAGAGTTGTAAGAAAGCTGTAATCTGAACAGAACAGCTGAAAGAAAGTTGTTACCTGAACAGAACAGCTGAAAGAAAGTTGTTACCTGAACAGAAGTTGTAAGAAAGCTGTAATCTGAACAGAAGAGTTGTAAGAAAGCTGTAATCTGAACAGAAGAGTTGTAAGAAAGCTGTAATCTGAACAGAAGAGTTGTAAGAAAGCTGTAATCTGAACAGAAGAGTTGTAAGAAAGCTGTAATCTGAACAGAACAACTGAAAGAAAGTTGTTACCTGAACAGAACAGCTGAAAGAAAGTTGTTACCTGAACAGAAGAGTTGTAAGAAAGCTGTAATCTGAACAGAAGAGTTGTAAGAAAGCTGTAATCTGAACAGAAGAGTTGTAAGAAAGCTGTAATCTGAACAGAAGAGTTGTAAGAAAGCTGTAATCTGAACAGAAGAGTTGTAAGAAAGCTGTAATCTGAACAGAACAACTGAAAGAAAGTTGTTACCTGAACAGAACAGCTGAAAGAAAGTTGTTACCTGAACAGAAGAGTTGTAAGAAAGCTGTAATCTGAACAGAAGAGTTGTAAGAAAGCTGTAATCTGAACAGAAGAGTTGTAAGAAAGCTGTAATCTGAACAGAAGAGTTGTAAGAAAGCTGTAATCTGAACAGAAGAGTTGTAAGAAAGCTGTAATCTGAACAGAAGAGTTGTAAGAAAGCTGTAATCTGAACAGAACAGCTGAAAGAAAGTTGTTACCTGAACAGAACAGCTGAAAGAAAGTTGTTACCTGAACAGAAGAGTTGTAAGAAAGCTGTAATCTGAACAGAAGAGTTGTAAGAAAGCTGTAATCTGAACAGAAGAGTTGTAAGAAAGCTGTAATCTGAACAGAACAACTGAAAGAAAGTTGTTACCTGAACAGAACAGCTGAAAGAAAGTTGTTACCTGAACAGAAGAGTTGTAAGAAAGCTGTAATCTGAACAGAAGAGTTGTAAGAAAGCTGTAATCTGAACAGAAGAGTTGTAAGAAAGCTGTAATCTGAACAGAAGAGTTGTAAGAAAGCTGTAATCTGAACAGAAGAGTTGTAAGAAAGCTGTAATCTGAACAGAAGAGTTGTAAGAAAGCTGTAATCTGAACAGAAGAGTTGTAAGAAAGCTGTAATCTGAACAGAACAACTGAAAGAAAGTTGTTACCTGAACAGAACAGCTGAAAGAAAGTTGTTACCTGAACAGAAGAGTTGTAAGAAAGCTGTAATCTGAACAGAAGAGTTGTAAGAAAGCTGTAATCTGAACAGAAGAGTTGTAAGAAAGCTGTAATCTGAACAGAAGTTGTAAGAAAGCTGTAATCTGAACAGAAGAGTTGTAAGAAAGCTGTAATCTGAACAGAAGAGTTGTAAAAGCTGTAATCTGAACAGAAGAGTTGTAAGAAAGCTGTAATCTGAACAGAACAACTGAAAGAAAGTTGTTACCTGAACAGAAGAGTTGTAAGAAAGCTGTAATCTGAACAGAAGAGTTGTAAGAAAGCTGTAATCTGAACAGAACAACTGAAAGAAAGTTGTTACCTGAACAGAACAGCTGAAAGAAAGTTGTTACCTGAACAGAAGAGTTGTAAGAAGCTGTAATCTGAACAGAAGAGTTGTAAGAAAGCTGTAATCTGAACAGAAGATTGTAAGAAAGCTGTAATCTGAACAGAAGAGTTGTAAGAAAGCTGTAATCTGAACAGAACAGCTGAAAGAAAGTTGTTACCTGAACAGAACAGCTGAAAGAAAGTTGTTACCTGAACAGAAGAGTTGTAAGAAAGCTGTAATCTGAACAGAAGAGTTGTAAGAAAGCTGTAATCTGAACAGAAGAGTTGTAAGAAAGCTGTAATCTGAACAGAAGAGTTGTAAGAAAGCTGTAATCTGAACAGAAGAGTTGTAAGAAAGCTGTAATCTGAACAGAACAACTGAAAGAAAGTTGTTACCTGAACAGAACAGCTGAAAGAAAGTTGTTACCTGAACAGAAGTTGTAAGAAAGCTGTAATCTGAACAGAAGAGTTGTAAGAAAGCTGTAATCTGAACAGAAGAGTTGTAAGAAAGCTGTAATCTGAACAGAAGAGTTGTAAGAAAGCTGTAATCTGAACAGAAGAGTTGTAAGAAAGCTGTAATCTGAACAGAAGAGTTGTAAGAAGCTGTAATCTGAACAGAACAACTGAAAGAAAGTTGTTACCTGAACAGAACAGCTGAAAGAAAGTTGTTACCTGAACAGAAGAGTTGTAAGAAAGCTGTAATCTGAACAGAAGAGTTGTAAGAAAGCTGTAATCTGAACAGAAGAGTTGTAAGAAAGCTGTAATCTGAACAGAAGAGTTGTAAGAAAGCTGTAATCTGAACAGAAGAGTTGTAAGAAAGCTGTAATCTGAACAGAACAACTGAAAGAAAGTTGTTACCTGAACAGAACAGCTGAAAGAAAGTTGTTACCTGAACAGAAGAGTTGTAAGAAAGCTGTAATCTGAACAGAAGAGTTGTAAGAAAGCTGTAATCTGAACAGAAGAGTTGTAAGAAAGCTGTAATCTGAACAGAAGAGTTGTAAGAAAGCTGTAATCTGAACAGAAGAGTTGTAAGAAAGCTGTAATCTGAACAGAAGAGTTGTAAGAAAGCTGTAATCTGAACAGAAGAGTTGTAAGAAAGCTGTAATCTGAACAGAACAACTGAAAGAAAGTTGTTACCTGAACAGAAGAGTTGTAAGAAAGCTGTAATCTGAACAGAAGAGTTGTAAGAAAGCTGTAATCTGAACAGAAGAGTTGTAAGAAAGCTGTAATCTGAACAGAAGAGTTGTAAGAAAGCTGTAATCTGAACAGAAGAGTTTAAGAAAACTGTAATCTGAACAGAAGAGTTGTAAGAAAGCTGTAATCTGAACAGAAGAGTTGTAAGAAAGCTGTAATCTGAACAGAAGAGTTGTAAGAAAGCTGTAATCTGAACAGAACAACTGAAAGAAAGTTGTTACCTGAACAGAACAGCTGAAAGAAAGTTGTTACCTGAACAGAAGAGTTGTAAGAAAGCTGTAATCTGAACAGAAGAGTTGTAAGAAAGCTGTAATCTGAACAGAAGAGTTGTAAGAAAGCTGTAATCTGAACAGAAGAGTTGTAAGAAAGCTGTAATCTGAACAGAAGAGTTGTAAGAAAGCTGTAATCTGAACAGAAGAGTTGTAAGAAAGCTGTAATCTGAACAGAAGAGTTGTAAGAAAGCTGTAATCTGAACAGAAGAGTTGTAAGAAAGCTGTAATCTGAACAGAAGAGTTGTAAGAAAGCTGTAATCTGAACAGAAGAGTTGTAAGAAAGCTGTAATCTGAACAGAAGAGTTGTAAGAAAGCTGTAATCTGAACAGAACAACTGAAAGAAAGTTGTTACCTGAACAGAAGAGTTGTAAGAAAACTGTAATCTGACAGCTAAAGAAAAAAAAATTGGTGGGACCTAGTGTTATATATATTCATAAATATTTTCTCACACCAACTTTCGGCTTCCATACCCTCATCATTTAGGTCCCATATACCAACGTGTGGTTCCCCTGCCCTCATCATTTAGGTCCCGTATACCAACGTGTGGTTCCCCTGCCCTCATCATTTAGGTCCCGCATACCAACGTGTGGTTCCCCTACCCTCATCATTTAGGTCCCATATACCAACGTGTGGTTCCCCTACCCTCATCATTTAGGTCCCATATACCAACGTGTGGTTCCCCTGCCCTCATCATTTAGGTCCCGCATACCAACGTGTGGTTCCCCTACCCTCATCATTTAGGTCCCATATATCAACATGTGGTTCCCTTGCCCTCATCATTTAGGTCCCATATATCAACATGTGGTTCCCTTGCCCTCATCATTTCGTTCTCGCGTCCCAACATTCGGTTTACATATGCCAACATTTGGTTCACATATGACATTATTTATTTGTCTTTAATAAGAACAATTATACTTTTAACTTAAAAAAAAAAAAAAAAACTAGCAATTTCGCATGTCCACTGACCGTTTGTCCCGGACGGAGCAAACGTTCCATCCCGTATTCGGTTAGGACCCTGCCCCCACTGTCCGTCCTGGCTCGACTTAGGAGCAGAGATTCGGGAAAAGAGGTAAAGAAATTCGCTTGAAGTACCTTCCCCAAATGGAAGTGTTATTTGTTGACAATGTTAGTAGAATAGGGTCAAAGGCCGCGGTCAAGGTAGTTGTCCCCATAATCGCAGCCTTGTTTGGAATGTGAAGACCTCGCTGTTGTACCTTGCACCTGAACTGTTGATCCTGCTGTTGGGTTTTCGGAAAAGAGCCAAATAACTTGAGTTCTGATATCTGTGCGGGCGCATTCAGTCAGACAAGATTCTTTGCTCTCAGTGATTATATGCGAAGTCAGACAATGAATCTTGTGTTTCTCACTGCAGTAATCACCTAAGGAACGTCAGATGACAGTTTCCCCCATAATTTTCCACATAATCATATTATCCCAGCAGACACCATCTAGTTAGGGAAACTTACAGACCACGCCTAGTACATCAAAGACACTAAAAGATCAGAGGTTGCCATGATGTACGCAGACTCACCATCAGTCAATAAGGACATCTCGTCTCGCATGAGCGGCATACTCACTCAGTGGTGGCCTGTTATCCCCCTGTGCCAGACAAACTCGTCCGCGTACTCCCAACATTACTGTTGCTGAAATCAATGCGTATTGACATTAGTACTGTCTGTGTAATTATTTAACTTGCCGTAACTCTGAATCTTCCTCACCGTCTCTCTCTCTCTCTATCTCTCTCTCTCCCCCCAACCCCTTTAAGGCAACCCTAGTGAGATAAACTGCGTTCAGGTGTAACTGACTGTGGATATTTATATTCTGGGTGATAATAGCCGACTTTGGCATCATGAACAAAGATCGCGATATTCAAACCCTTGAGCTTTACAGTTGGGCGTATCATTACTCCAGAACTGATTTGCCGGGCTTGGAAATACTTCTAATAATGGCTTGACTGACTGAAGGTCGGCTTCTGTGTCATTATCTGCGCTGTTATCTGCACCGCTTGTTAGTATGACAACGGCATCTTGTGGCATGTCTCCATCAGACGCGCAAGTGAGGCTGCCCGGTCAATAAATCCATACACCCGGTGAGGATATAATCCGGGATAAAATCTTTCGGTGTATCCTAGAGCCCTGTCACCGTGAGGGCCACGAGAAACGGGTTAATAATAATCTCTATCGATTGTCGAGAGAGAGGAAAACTAGTCCGTAGACAATGCCGACAGATACCGGACGACACAAAGAGATTTTTTAATGAACAGGTAAAGAAAATCTGGGATGGATCGTTGAAAGATGGCTGCGTTCTTGACACAACATCAAAAGCTGTGCTTATGCAAATGAGAGTTTGTTGTAACATATCTCGGACGTCCCTGACAGTCGGAGAAGAGACGGATTGGCTGATGTTAAGAAACCATGCGCCCTGGAGCGCCCTGGTGCGCCCTGCAGCGTCCTGGTAAATGTGGAAGTCACGAACTTACTCTTGCTGTCCGTGGTTGTTTAACCATGGCGCGGCCACTCATGAAAAGGCAATCATTTGTGTTCTGGAAAACCCGGACCCCATCAGTGTTTGTCGTGTAATTAAGCATCAGAAAACGATACACGCTTACGGACTGATTACATGTCGTGACATTGTGTCTCTGTCAATCTTATTATATGAAACAATCTTAAACTTGTTGCTCAGTCATTTCTGTTTGTAGCTGAGAATTTGAAATGTTGCAGCTGACTCTGTGGGCGGCGGAGTGGCAAAGTGGTTAGTGCACTAGACTGTCATGGTCGGTGGTTCGAATCCAGCCAGAGGGACTCCAGTCACCCAGCTGTAGAAATGGGACTTATTCTGGAGCTGGTGGTAGAAAGGCGACCTTGCCTGATGATGACCACATGACCCACTAGTGTGTTGGCAGGTCAAGGAATTTATGTGCACAAACGTCATGTAGGTGAGTACTTTTATGCCTAAATATATTGGGGAAGCCGTGAAAGAGATACATGTACAGGAAAGGGCGAGAATGCTGTGTGATCATGTACAGGAAAGGGCGAGAATGCTGTGTGATCATGTACAGTAAAGGGCGAGAATACTGTGAAATCATGTACAGAAAAAGGGGGAGAATTCTGTGAGATCCTGATAAAACTGATGTTTTTCTAACACATAATCAGGTAAATCTTATATTTATTACATCTTCTGTTTGGCCGTTAGGTCAAGAACCGATAGGCAGCATTACCCCCCCCCCCCTTCCCTTGCATTTTATAACATAAATTAGAAACCCTGATATTATCGCAAACATTAACTATGTCCCCAAACGTTCACCTAGACTTTCGCTGTTTGTCTGTGATTACACAACAAAATAGGTACCTGCCACCCTGACAGCCCAAACACCAGCCGCTGAATAGGCAAGAAATCGAAGAAAGGTGCAATGACCCAGATCTGAGACTGGTAAACACGCAGCTTTGATTTCACGTCTGAAAGTTAGAGCTAAAGCTGCATTTGCCGTGTTTGAGGCAAATAAGACAGAAAAAAAAAACCAGAACATATTAGTAATGCTTCCTATATTGTATTGCTCGTCATAAGATCTACCGCTGGTTTGGGTATCGACCTTGCACATCCCAGGGACGATAACTTTCCCTGGATTAATTGCCCTTATCAAGGGCAGAAAACTAGGCCCTAGAACTTGGACGGCGATTTTCCATCACAAATGTCTAATTATTCATAATTTTCTCAACAATTATGCACAATTCCTATTTTCTTCTTTTTTTTCAGTTAGAAAATTTTTTTTTTTTTATTTCAAGATCCACACACGATTTCACATGAGAGATTTCAATTTGTTTCACGTTATTTCAAGTGAATGTTGAAATAATTATCGATAAGTTTCCTCGCTCTAAACAGAGTGTTCTTGTTCAGCGATTGATTAAAGTAACTAGCAGATTTAGAAACCATTAGTGCAGGCATCATAGTGATGATTGCTTACATTAAGGAGTCCATTTAAAACACTCTGATGAGCCTACCATAGCGATGATCTATCATGAATCAATCGTGATGTATTGTGAATCATAATGATGATATATCATGAATCATAGTGATGATGTACCGTGAATCAGTCGTGATGTATCATGAATTATATCATGATCTGTCATAACCTATAGTGATGCTGTGTCATGAATCGTAGTGATGATATATCATAAACTATAGTGATGATATATCATGAATCATAGTGATGATATATCATGAATCATAGTGATGATATATCATGAATCATAGTGATGATATATCATGAATCATAGTGATGATATGTCATGAATCATAGAGATGATATATCATGAATCATAGTGATGATATGTCATGAATCATAGTGATGATATATCATGAATCATAGTGATGATATATCATGAATCATAGTGACGATATGTCATGAATCATAGTGATGATATGTCATGAATCATAGAGATGATATATCATGAATCATAGCGGTAATGCACTATGCTTTCATAAGAAAGAATGCGTGTTGCTAAATGACAGACAATGACAGAAATGGTGTGTGTGTGTATGTATGAAGATGTATGATGTCTGTGTGTTTTTTTTCCTTTCACTGTTTCCAGTACTCTCACTTCAATCCATTTCTTGTAAAAATTGACATGAACTGAGGATTTAAGGACAAACTTTTGCTCTTGCTAAGAAGTTACCCCCCATTTCTCACTCAATCGTCTGCTTCTACTTTGGGCTTAACCACGTCTATTTGGGCGCATTTTGTGCCCGTCTTTCTTACAATTCATTTTTTTTAAAAGCTAGTAAATAATTTGTCATCTATTTTCCGTGTTTTAATATGTTGTGTTTTGAAAAAAGGCGTTGTCGAAATATTGGATTGTTGTATCTTCCTCATTTATACGTGCTCATCTTACTTTCTGCCATTCTTGTTTCCGCCCTCTGTACTCACTCTTTCCATCTTTTTGTAAAACTGAATCATACACCTCCATCTACTTTCATTATTAGAACCAGTTTTACCGCTGTCGTCAGTTCTCTTATCTCTTGTTAAGGATAATCTTCTGCTCTTGCGGAGGACAATATTTTGTTCTTAATTAAGAACACTCTTTTATTGACACTTTCAAGCTTTGTACAAACATCATCCAGTTCATTTCTCTCTTCTTAAACACTGAAGCTCTTCTTTATGTGCGTGTGTAGCTAAGCTGTTAGTGCACACACTTCTCAAGGCGAATCAGCCAGAGGGCGACCCAGTAATCCAGCAATAGGGATGAGTACCTGGGGCCTTCTTGGACTGGAGAGGGAAAGCTGCTAGAAGAAGAATATTCCATGTACACATTCCACGTACACAGTCCATGTACACAGTCCATGTGCACAGTCCATGTACACAGTCCATGTGCAGAGTCCATGTACACAGTCCATGTGCACAGTCCACGTACACAGTCCATGTGCACACTCCATGTACACAGTCCATGTACACAGTCCATGTACACAGCCGCACTGTCAAGTTCTGGTATTTCTAGAACTTAAAGTATTTCATTGTTTTTAAATGATGCATATTTCAATCCTCGCTTTGGTTCTTTGTTATCATTTCCTTTTCTCTAGTGGCTGGCTCTAGGACAGCAACCTATACACTTTAAATGATAGTTTATTGTTATTATTATTATTGTTATTGTTATTATTATTATTATTATTATTATTATAAATTTTATGGCTAATGCATTTTGTAACTTTATTGTGTGTATTTTTTTTTGGTCTCTTTAAACTTCGTTTATTTATTTGTATTTCTCTCTTTTATGCGCAAGAAATGGTGTGGAGACTTGTTATCATATTCTTTCTTTTCCAGATCATAAAACATGGTTTCTATTTGCGTCCAGTCTCCATCCATGTGTTGTCTGAAGACCTTCAAGCATCTTCCATTATTGTGGGCATTCAGTGGCAAAGACGAATTGAACCCATACACACACACAAGCAGCCACTGGAGCGCGCTCATAATTACAATGACATGCTGGTCTTAACAATTTGAACTTCATCTTCTTCTGCCGCCAGCGACGGCGAAGACCTGGCCTGACCGACGAAATTAGGTCGCTGCTGCTGCTGCTGTTGTTGTCTTGTTGAAGTTCAGTTCACTTCAATTGTTTCAGACAGAACGTGCGACTTCATGGCCTTTTTCTCTTTCAGTTTTATGTCGTTGTATGTATTTAACTCAACAATGAAATCTTCTGGAAAGGCAAACGGCTGTAGCAGTGATTATGATGATGATGAAACGACAAGTACTACATGGGATGTGGAATTGGTTAGATGGGTTGCTTGAACAACTTGGAAGACCCAGTAAATAAACTTCTGGACAGCATCCGCCACCTGACAGCCAAGCGATCCTTCCAATCTTCTGTCAGCTAGAGTAGCGGTGAATAGATATGCGACTCTGACCAACATGAAGAAGGTGGATAGAGTTTAGGCAAGGTTTGTTTCTAAGGCCGAAGAATGGAACAATCCATTTCACACGGTCATCTTTGTTTTAATGAGATATGTAAAAAAAAATAATTCTACAGACTCAGATAATAAAATATTATGAGAAAAAAGCACGCACAAACATGATTTGCTTCTGACTTCAATCTATACAACGATAAAACGGTACAGCTGTTTATTTTTATCTTTATTTTTTTTAATGCAACAGCAAATAGACAAATGAGGGCAGAATCTTCTGTCGCCAGAAGCAGTTGTGTATTCACACTTGTCAACTCAGACAAGATTCATCGACTCATACAAACAAGATTCATCGAATAAAACAAACAAGATTCATCGACTCAAACAAACAAGATTCATCGACCCAAACAAACAAGATTCATCGACTCAAACAAACAAGATTCATCGAATCAAACAAACAAGATTCATCGACTCAAACAAACAAGATTCATCGACTAAAACATGCAAGATTCATCGACTCAAACCGGGAATAGCATCTCCAGTAGCACAGAGATAAGAGAATCACAAAGTAAAAAGTTCCAGGTAAAATGTACCTGAAATACTGGTCCCACTTCAAGAGATGACCCAAGTATGCCACCTGGTCAGAGATGACCCAAGTATGCCACCTGGTCAGAGATGACCCAAGTATGCCACCTGGTCAGAGATGACCCAAGTATGCCACCTGGTCACAGATGACCCAAGTATGCCACATGGTCACAGATGACCCAAGTATGCCACCTGGTCACAAATGACCCAAGTATGCCACCCGGTCACAGATGACCCAAGTATGCCACCTGGTTACAGATGACCCAAGTATGCCACATGGCACCGGCAAACAACAAAACTTGGAAATAAGATATAACATTTTATAACAATTGCAGGAATTAGACAACATGGACATCAAACAACGACTTTAACAATTGCAGGAATTAGACAACATGGACATCAAACAACGACTTTAACAATTGCAGGAATTAGACAACATGGACATCAAACAACAACTAAGGCCCTAAACCTCACCCATCATGGGGGTTTAATGAGCGTGATAGGCAAGAAACCAAACAATGTACATCCAAGCACAGCCACTTTTCTTTATCTTCGTGCTGTGCGTGGAGTTACCAGAGCTTCCCTCTGACCTTCATGTGCCCTGGTTGTGAATAGCCGCGGGGAAAAGAACGCTTTGAATGGGGAAACCTCCAAAGTGTTCATGCCTCGTCCACAGAGAAACACAGAAACCTTGGAATCTAACTCGTTCTGGAGTTGGTTTGGCCTCCTCGTAGAGGACTCGTCAAGTTCTTGCTGAAGGAAGCGATACAGGCCACGAGGACGGCGTGAAGAAAACAAAAAAGGTTTTTAGAACTAAAACAGAAACAAATGCCACGAGCACTGGAGAAGAGAAAGCAAGTGAGATAATTTATTGTCAGAAAGAAAAACTATCGCTGAGCCTGGCAGATGTGTGGCTGTCTTCTGCACAGCGAGGCACACTATATACGGGTGGACAGCAGTTAGCTTCCCCGTCTACCAACCCCCCCCCCCCCCATCCCAGCAGAAAGAAAACTACAATTTAAACTGTAATGCTATGCATAATGTTGCATATAGGTGCTGCTATGCATAATGTTGCATATAGGTGCTGCTATGCATAATGTTGCATATAGATGCTGCTATACATAATGCTGTATACAGATGCTGCTATACTGTAGAGAGCGGAATAACAACACAACTCCTTCAGATCATCAGAGGAAGTAGCTGACCTAATGATACTCTGTATGCTGACAGCACATGTTCTAATGTTTGACTTTCGTTGCAGAGAGGGCACTTTGTATCTTCTGATAAACCCCATTTGTATAGGTTGGAGCCTGTAGGCAGAAGATCATAAGTAGCTCTGATGATGAAGCTGAGCCTCAGGGGTGCCATTTTCCAGATGTCATTCCATGTTAGTGATCTCTGCAGGACTTCCTCCCATGTTAGTGATCTCTGCAGGACTTCCTCCCATGTTAGTGATCTCTGCAGGACTTCCTCCCATGTTAGTGATCTCTGCAGGACTTCCTCCCATGTTAATGATCTCTGCAGGACTTCCTCCTATGTTAGTGATCCCTGCAGAACTTCCTCCTATGTTAGTGATCTCTGCAGGACTTCCTCCCATGTTAGTGATCTCTGCAGGACTTCGTCCCATGTTAGTGATCTCTGCAGGACTTCGTCCCATGTTAGTGATCTCTGCAGGACTTCGTCCCATGTTAGTGATCTCTGCAGGACTTCTTCCCTTGTTGTCCACTGACCTTGCTGTGCCTGTTGAACTGCCTTCTCGACCCGCTTGTCATCCTCTGAATTCCTCACTTCTTTCCTTACAGGAGCCCTTTGACCATCATTTGATTTCACCATGACCAAATCCCCTTCTGTTGCTCTAGATGTATCATATTACTTCCTTCAGCTCCTGTGTTTCCCTGGCTGTGGTCACTTCCTCACTTTCCATTTTCGTCCAGTTTTAAGTGTTGGCTGCACTTCTCGTACCACCAGATCTGTAGATTCTTGTACCATCATTGCAAGTCTTGTTTTCCCTACCTTGAATTCTTCAACCACAGATTTGAATGGCAGCTGCAGTTTGCTCTTCTTGCAGTACAGTGATACATCAGTTAATCCTGGTGGTACGCCCAACCACTTTCTTATGGATTTATTTATCTTTCTTTCGACTGCCTCAACTGTGCTGGTACTTACTTCGTAAATGAGTAGTGGCCACATCAGTTTTGGAATCAGCATGAACTTCTCCACTACCCTGCTTTTGTATATGATGGTCAGTCCATTCTGTGCCATTTCCATGATCTGCTGTTTATAGATGCTGCTATACATAATGTTGTATACTGATACTGCTATACATAATGTTGGATATAGATGCTATTCGTAATTTTGGATAAAAATGCTACATGTAGTTTTGGATATATATGGTATATGTAATTTTGTATATAGATGTTATATCTAATGTTGGATGTAAATGCTCTATGTAACGTTGAATATAGATGATATAATTAATGGTGTAAGTAGGTGCTGTTATATGTAATGTTGGATATAGATGCTGTCGTATGTAATGTTGGATATGGATGCTGCAATACGCATTGTTGGACATAGATACTGCCATACATAATGTCTGATTTAGAGACTATATGTAATTCTGGATATAGATGATGTACGCAATGCTGGAAATAGATAAAATAATACTGGGACTTTTTAAACAAAGAAGAAGGTAAACGTGCCTTTGCAAAGACAAGAACATATTATTAGAATAGACTGTAGTCTGTTGGAAAATGATACCCCCTCCCTAACCTACCCCCTCCCCCCTCCCTTTTTTTTCTGTCCGTTGACTGATCAGTCTTTCTATTCTCCAGAATTACATCAAATTACAGGCAAACCAAATAACATATTCTCTTCAAGCCAAAAACACAGCTTTGCCATCTGACCTCGATTTGTCACAGGTAAATTGCCGTGCTACACCTCAACGATCAGTTTGACTTGACTACCCAAACTTCGGACCATTCATATAATTGATAAATTGACTTCGCCCAATTGTTTGTGCAGTTTGCTATATTGTTCACAAATACATCAAGAGCGATCGACTTGCACCGAGCAGTTCACAGTTCTCCTGGATACGTTTGCGTGGATTATAGCTTTTCTTTGTTTGTGTTTTATTACGTGGAAAATGAAACGAGAAAGAAATGAAAATGAGAAGCAGAAGAAAGAATGTCAGAGTTGTGAAGAAAGAAAGGAGAAGCAAAACGTGTTGTTGCAGGATTAGGTTGACAAATATCACCAAGAAAATATGAAATTATAACAACAATTATAACAAGTAAGACACACAGTATGGAATAGTAAATAAAATATAAGAAACAGAACCAAAGGCGGAATGCATTAAAGGTTACAGTGTGTGAGAACAACATGTTAAATTTGAGTCTGACACTCTGTCTGTCTATCTGTCTGTCTGTCTGTCTGTGTGTCTGTCTGATCTGTTTGCTTGTCTATCTGGTCTGGTCTGTCCTGTCTGGTGTGTCTGATCTGTCTGTCTGTCTTTGTGCCTGTCTGTCTATTTCATTTACTTATTCACTCACACACACACACATGGACACACTATACCAGGTCTGATAACAAAAGTTATACATAAATTAAGATAGCGAATCTGTTGTTAGAATTATCTGCACTGAAGTAAAGAAACGACGTCTCTATGTAGACCTTTAGAACCACATTGCTCATATATTGTACGCGGTCATGAGAATATAGCCACACTTGTCATATATTGTACATGGTTCTGAGAATATAGCCATATTGGTCATATATTGTACATGGTTCTGAGAACATAGCCACTTTCCTCATATTCTGTACTCGTGTATGAGAATATAGCCCCATCGATCATATTTTGTACTTGTTTATAAGAATATAGTCTCCTAACATTAGGTCCAATGTGATAGAGAAGGAGGTCAAGTCGGTGCAGTGCCCTAGGGCCCACATATCTTCTTCTCTTTTAAAGTGGGTGGGGGACCGAAGACACTGTCCATATCTGACCAAGACCCTGTCCCACTTCTCCGATAATACCCCAAGTAACAGGTCTAGTCTGGCTTATGGGGCAGGGATAATAGTCCCGATGGTGGTGGAGCCTGCTAAAGTCTGCATAAACTCATCCTTTTGGCTGCGTTCAGGGACTGGCAAAATATCTGCCATGACACCCTCCCAAGCAGACACGATAACGTGTCTCAACATCTTCGCAGCGTCCACTGCAAAGAAAGCCAGCTCACAGTTTCAGGGAGGTAGAAGGCATCACAAGATGGGGGGGGGGGGGAAGAGCTTCTCCTGTTATAACGAGGGACAGAATGGAATGGAAAAAAAGAGAATTACTATTTAATGGGGGCCAGAATGGGATGAAAACTGAATTAATAACTAATGGGGGCCAAAATGGGATGAAAACAGAATAACAAACTAATGAGACCCGGAATGGGATGAAAACAGAATTTCTAACAAATGGGGGTCAGAATGGGATGAAAACAGAATTACTAACCAACTGGGGCCAGCAGAGGATGGAAACAGAATTACTAACTAATGTGACCCAGAATGGGATGAAAACAGAATTACTAACTAATGAGACCCAGAATGGGATGAAAACAGAATTACTAACTAATGAGACCCAGAATGGGATGAAAACAGAATTTCTAACAAATGGGGGTCAGAATGGGATGAAAACAGAATTACTAACCAACTGGGGCCAGCAGAGGATGGAAACAGAATTACTAACCTACAGGGTAAGCAGAGTTTTGGGGTGGGGTGGAAGTGGAAGGGACAGGTTTTGCAGCACCTTACAAAACTCCTCTGTGGAGACCCCGCACTCTCTTGTACAGGCTTGTGAGAATATGTTCACGTTACTGCCATATTTTGATGTCAGCATTATCCAAGACTGACTGTGTCGCTGTCTCCTCTGTTCTGTTCTGTCAGATAATCACACGTGACCTTCTGCTGGCGTCTTACCCTCGTCACTTGCTCCCCCTGAACGTTGTCAGCGAAAGACTGATAACCTCCTAGCTCAACAAGATCATCACATGACCCGGATGATGATCTTTTGCATGATCACGTGCTGCGCGCTTATTATCGTCTTGTGACGTTAGGAAGTGACTTCCGGTCACATGCAACACTGATCTAAGGCACCGCTGATGAGACAGACAAGGAGAGGAGAGGAAGAGATGCAGAAATGTTTACTTCTCTTGTAGTTTAGTTTGATTGGTTCTGACATGCTCAGATCTTTTCTTTGTAACATTTGCTCCAACCACAGCCGGGTCTTTGTAAGTTTGTTTTTTCTGTTTTGTTTGAAGCTGTGGAGTCTTTAACTTGCTGTCTCTACGTATCAGCTAGAGTCAGAGTCACTACTGTTCTCTCTCTCTCTCTCTCTCTCTCTCTCTCTCTCTCTCTCTCTCGGGAAGCCATTGCAGTAAAGCTGTGATAATATTTCTTTTTCTATCTCTCATTTTCTCTCGTCAGTTCTTGCTCTCTCTCTCTCTCTCCCTCTTTCTCCCTACCTCTCTTTTTCTATATCTTCCTCTCTCTCTCTCGTAAGCTCTTTCTCTCTTTCGCAACCTCTCTTCCTCTCTTGCTACCTCTTTTTTGCCCCTGTCTCCCTTTTCTCTCTCTCTCTCTCACTAGTTTTCTCTCTTCCTCTTTCTCGCTCTTTCTCTCTTTTTCTCTCTCTTTAATATCTCTTTCATTTTCTCTCTCTATTTCGATCACATTCTATTTTCTCTCTCTCTCTCTCTCTCTCTCTCTCTTCTCCACTCCTGATGCATTGACTTGGATATAACAAGTGGATGTGGCGCATATTGTTGAATATAACCTGAAGTTGTATATCCAACACTTGCTCTTGTTGAATTAAATTTTCGGCGGCCATTACAACGAAGGAACTAATTTTTACAAGA
Source organism: Achatina immaculata (assembly GCA_009760885.1). Classification (NCBI taxonomy): domain Eukaryota; kingdom Metazoa; phylum Mollusca; class Gastropoda; order Stylommatophora; family Achatinidae; genus Lissachatina; species Lissachatina immaculata. Next base: position 33,100,156 of record CM019705.1, on the reverse strand, counting down.
ATGGTTGACCACGTGACTATTGCAGGAGAGGGTGAGAAAGGGAGGAGACACACACAGATAGAGGGAAACAGAGAAGGTGAGAGGATAGAGGCAAGAGAGTGAGAGAGAGAGAGAGCAAGAGAAAAAGAGAGATAGGAAGAGCGAGGAAAAATAAGAGATAGGGAAGAGAGAGAGAGAGAGAGTGAGAGAGAGAGAGAGAGAGAGAGAGAGAAGGGACAGATAAGGAAGGCAGTGTGAGGAGACAGAAAAAAGAAAGGGGAGAAAATGAAACATCAGTAACAATGTGAATTCCATGCAAGAAAAAAACAGGTAGCCTGTCTTCACTGGCTAGCAAAATAGGACTTGAAATTAACACAAAATAATTAAACTTCCCATTAATCAAAATGGAAAAATACGCGTAGAAGGGACAGATGTTGAAGAAGTCAATCAATTTGCATACCTTGGCAGCTACATAGACCAGGATTGTGACACCAGAAAGAAAGTTATAATTAGAATTGCAAAAGCAGCATCGATCTTCAAGAATCTTAAGAACATATGGCATTCAAAAGTTATACGCACAAAAACCAAGTTAAGACTATTCAATTCAAATGTAATATCCACTCTCATTTATGTACGTGAAAGCTGGAAAACAACTAAAGAAATAAACAACAAATCAGACTCTTTTGAAAACAAATGCCTAAGGAAAATACTCAGCATCACGTGGAACGAATTTAAGAACAATGCAGAGATAAGACAGATGACTGAACAACAACCAGTTTTATGGGTGATCAGGAAAAGAAGATGGACATATGTTGGTCACGTGATGAGAAGAAACGATCAGATAATCCCAAAACAAGCTATCAAATGGAACACAACAGACCGAAGCAGACCACGTGAAACTCTAAAGAGGACATTGTTAAGAGAGGCTAAATTAATCGGCATAAAATACCTTGATAAGTTTGAAAAGCTCGTCGAAAACAGGAAAAAACTGGCGAGCCCTATGTGAAGTTTAACGGCACGGGAAGGATATAAGATAAGAATGAAAGAGAGACATAGAGAAAATAAATAAAAATGGGGAGAGGTCTAAAAAAGTGTAGATAGACAGACAGATAGATTGATTGATTACTGATCGATTGACTGATGTTTATTTCCAAAGGGTTAAGAATTGAGCATTCAGTCCTTCTGACATTCTTCCCCTTATCATACAACTTTCTCTGTGTTCTGGACATTCTACAAATATGCTGATCAAATAGCAGACATAACACTGAGAACACTGAAGAAAATACAATAATATGAAATAAGACATTTACCTTTCCCGCGTATCTGTGCACCCAACACAGAAAATGACTCATATGTCTGCCAAACTTCAAGAAAGATCAAATAAAAAAATCATTCGCACAGATTTCTCTCAGTTCCAGACATTCCACAGTTATGACAGACAGACAGACAGACAGACAGGCAGGCAGATAGATAGATAGATAGATAGATAGATAGATAGATAGATAGATAGATAGATAGATAGATAGATAGATAGATAGATAGATAGATAGATAGATAGATAGATAGATAGATAGATAGATAGATAGATAGATAGATAGATAGATAGATAGATAGATCTGTCATATTAACCCAACACTTTTCATTCTAGCACTAGCCAAGAGCGTCCACTCTCATCTTGAACTGGTGTCTTGATCATATTCTGATGTTTATATTTAATCCTCTGAGCATGAAATATTCTGAAAGATTTTCTAATTCACAAAATCGCTAGCTATAACCAGACTGAGAAGACATTAAAAAAGTCTGCCATGGCAGCGCAATCAAACAATGAGCAGCAGACAAATGAACCTCTCAACCGAACTCCCATGTAAAAAAAGGAAATGTGTGTGAGGACAACATTCTGGTGAGATGAGATTATGAAAAATGATGCGTTTAGTTGGCCTGCTCCCCGAAGAGCGAGCTCGTGGCCGAGGTTGCGTGACGTTACAGCCGGGAGAGCAGTAATTCAAACTGTTTTGACAAATGTGCAAACAAATGGAGGTCGCTCTTGGAGGGGTCACACTGATTAGAAAAGACGAAGCCCACTGCACGGCTGTAAGTGACTCACATCCGCGCATGGCATATTGGAATCTTGCTGAAAAATAACTTGATTACTCCATCATAACGTGCCCGGATATAACCAGATTGGTGGAAAAATTGAATGCACGATGTGAAAAATGCATGTGTTCTAGAATTCAGAGACCACCCCTCCCTCTCAACCTCCTTTCCCCAGCCACCCAATATGTTTTCCAGCGGTTACCAAAATATGAAGCTAAAATGTACACACACGATTGGTTGGAATTAGCTGTGGTCAGAGAAAAAAGCCAGAGTACAAGGAAGAGACTCTCAGTAACACTACTTGTTGAAAATGTTACAGGAAGAAAACATAGTATGAAGGAAAACTCTAGCTGTCGGATGTTATAAATGATAAGTTCGTATTTTCGTTTCTGCATTTATTTCTATCACATTATGTAGGTTTTTTGTAGCTTATGAAGATGTTTTGCTGAAATATTGGTCAAATGCGTTTTTTTATTGCATTGTAGTACTTCTTAATTCCCTTTATCGTTTGATCTTATTCCTTCATTCATTCATTTGCATGTCCCTTGCGGAACTTTGCCTTCCTAACAGCACTCCTGTAGGCCTCTCGGTTGTGAGCAAGATGGCCTGCTGCTGATGCATCCATTTGCAGATTATCAACGATGTCTTGCAGCCATCTTCGCCTTGGTCTTCCTCTCTTTCTTTTCCCCATTATGTACCCTTCCAAGACGGTCTCCTCTAGATTATCATGACGTTTAATGAGTCCAAATATTTTCTCTCTTTAATCCCCATTACTAGCCAGCCTTCTTCAATATTAAGTTCTTGTAGTATGGATATATTTGTTCTTTTTTGTGTCCACGATATTTGAAGAACTCTTCTGTAGCATTTACATTCAAAAGCATTTATGTTGATGTTTTGTTATGTTTCAGATGTTTTGTTAAGTGTCCAGGTCTTACAGGCATATGTTGCGATGGGAAAGATGCATGCCCAAAAAATCTTATTTTTGTAGTGCTGTCTGTTCCTCTCCACAGATTCTTTAGTTGTTTTACTTTCTGAAGAGCGATAGATGTCCTCATTTTAATTTCCCTCATTGTATCTCCATTACATTTACATGAATAAAATCGCCAAAGAAAGTGAACAGAAAGGCCTTACTTTGAACATCAAAAAGACAGAGACTATGGTTATATCAAGAAACAGAATCCACCAGCATGCAGTATAAAATTAAACGGAACTATTCTAAAGCAGGTCCAGAAATTCAAATACCTTGGAGCAGTAATAACTTCAGATGGAAAATGCAGAACAGAAATTAGGAACAGAATAGGGCAAGCAAAGACTGCATTTCAGAGAATGAGAAACATATTATGCAACACATCCTTATCAATGAATGTTAGAAAACGAGTCCTAAAATGCTATATTGAAACTATCTTGTTATATGGAAGTGAATCATGGACAATATGCAGGTCTGCACACAAATCATTGGAAGCAGCAGAAATGTGGTTTATTAGAAGAGTGTTGCGAATCCCCTGGACAACAAAAATAACTAATGAAGAATGTATGAGAAGATCTGGAGAGACAAAAAAACCTTGTCAAAAAGATAAGAGACTGACAATGTACTTTCGTAGGACATGCAATGAGAAGAGGGGGCATTGAAAATATTATAACAACAGGAAAAATAGAAGGAAGAAGATCAAGAGGAAGACCAAGAGAAATGATACTGGACAGTCTGACGAGATGGTGTGAGAGGAGATCACCAACTGAGCTGTTGGCCTGCATGAAGGATCGTGTACTCTGGAGAAGCATAATAGCCAACGCCAGTCGGCACGGCACCTGATGATGATGATGATGTATCTCCATTATTAGTTAGTAGTGATCCAAGATATTCAAAACTCTCCACTTCTTCCACTTTTTCGTCATTGATACATATTTCAGCTGTCTTGTTTATTTTGTCAGTTGTCATCAATTTAGTTTTCTTCGCACTAAGATAGAGGTTTTGCTCTTCGCTGTTGTTACGGACTGACATAATTAGTTTTTCCATTCCTTTTTGTGTTGTGGACAGTAATACTGTGTCATCAGCATATCTAATCTCTGGTATTTCATAACCTCGAATAGTTATGGCATCGTAGTATTCTTTGTCTACATCTTCTCTAACATTCCTCATTACATTTTCAGTATACAAGTTAAATAAGAAAGGTGACAATATGCACCCCTGATCTTACTACATTTTACAATACCGCACTAACTACTTTCTAGGATATTTAGTAACTTGTACGTATTTCATGTAGTTACTGTTACATTCCTTGCTCGTAGACGTACTCTCATAGTGATAGGTCGTTACAATGCAGCTTGTTACTAAGACTTGCTAGCAAATTTTGCTGCCATCCATCCATCCGTCTGTCTGTCTGCCTGTCTGTCCGTCCGTCAGTCCGTCTGTCTCTATCGACCTATATGGTATAATTTTTAAAAAAAATACCCATAACAGTAACATGCCTTGAAATATTCCATTAAAAATCATTTTATATTATTATTATTATTTTTACTGATGTTGTTATTAAACTTCGCAATTAGAGAAAATGTTCAGCCGTCAACAGCGCCCTAACAGAAGGAATCTGAATTCTGAACAAGAAAATGGCCGACAGTAAAATATCACGTGACTCTATATGCCTGGGAAACGCTCATTACCCACTTAAATATGAACTCTCTCGCCCGTCTCTGAGGCTATTTCAGGTCTGACATTAGCCTAAAGTAAATGATTATTCCCGTTGTAAGAAGTCTGTGCTGACAATCGCTGTTGCTAAATTATATATACAATTAACTTCCAGATTAATATGAGGCTGCATACTCCACGCCATAATGACATTTGCTCCGAAACTGTCGGCCATTTCAATGTCTCGTGCCCGGGGATCAGCCATCTTTGTTCCATTTTCCCGGAGTCACATCTTGAGTTGCGGAAATCTGGTCTTGGAGCCGGAAGTGCTGTGACTGCCGGGACAAATTAGAGGCTTGAAGAGAGAAGGGGAAGGCTGAAAGTAACCTGACAAGAGAGATATAATGCCTAGGGTCAAATTCTCTTTCCTTTCTTTGCCGTAATCATCAGACGAGAGAGAGCTATGGGTGTGTCCCAAATAAATAAGAGAAAAGTTTATTTCTCATCCGATCTTGACATTATTTGACCTATTTCAAAATTAAATTGAAATATAATAAAAGTAATGAAATCGAAGATAATAAATCCCGCGGAAGAAAATTACGGGCTAGATACAATTTACTTGCCAACTCCCTGGATTTGAAAGCTGAGACCTGAAACTGAGACTGGAGAGAGATGTTAAAATGCCTCAATAGGTCGCAGACTGCAAGATATCTTGACGCACTGTTGATGGAAAGTTTCATTAAGAACGTTTCAAATAATATGTATCACATGACAGCATGGTGACAGTAGACAAAGGCAGCAGACAAATAATACGTATCACATGACAGCATGATGACAGCATACAAAGGCAGCAGACAAATAATACGTATCACATGACAGCATGGTGACAGTAGACACAGGCAGCAGACAAATAATACGTATCACATGACAGCATGGTGACAGTAGACAAAGGCAGCAGACAAATAATACGTATCACATGACAGCATGGTGACAGTAGACAAAGGCAGCAGACAAATAATACGTATCACATGACAGCACGGTGACAGCAGACAAAGGCAGCAGACAAATAATACGTATCACATGACAGCATGGTGACAGTAGACACAGGCAGCAGACAAATAATACGTATCACATGACAGCATGGTGACAGTACACAAAGACAGCAGAATATGAGAATCACAATTATTTCCCTACCCAGAAGCCACAAAAATACAAATCTCAGAAACCTTGCTCTGTGATTTTTTTTTCACATCAAGTCTCAGAAATCGTGCTCTTTGATTTTGGTTTTTTTTTTAATATGAAGTCTCAGAAATCTTGCTTTCTGATTTTTTTTTTCACATCAAGTCTTAGAAATCGTGCTCTCTGATTTTTTGTTTTTACATCAAGTCTCAGAAATCGTGGTTTCTGATTTTGTTTATTTTTTACATCAAGTCCCAGGAATCTTGCTCTCTGATTTTGTGTTTTTTTTTAAATCAAATTTCAGAAATCTTGCTCTCTGATTTTGTATTTTTACATCAAGACTCGGTTATCACTGTCCTGGTTATCACTGTCCTGGTTAACACTGTCCTGGTTATCACTGTCCTGGTTATCATTGTCCTGGTTATCACTGTCCTTCGTAATTCGCATCTATTTTTGTCAAAGATGTTCCTCTTTATGAAAAGGCTGACATTAAGTTGCCTTGGAAATAACAGTTACAGCGGACTACAGGTAGGAAACATTTACAGCGGACTACAGGTAGGAAACAGTTACATCGGACTACAAGTAGGAAACATTTACAGCGGACTACAGGTAGGAAACAGTTACATCGGACTACAAGTAGGAAACATTTACAGCGGACTACAGGTAGGAAACAGTTACATCGGACTACAAGTAGGAAACATTTACAGCGGACTACAGGTAGGAAACAGTTACATCGGACTACGAGTAGGAAACATTTACAGCGGACTACAGGTAGGAAACAGTTACAGCGAACTACAAGTAGGAAACAAAAGTCAAGTTAAGAATATCAAAGGAATTTAAAGGTAAGAAAGAAAATAAAAGAGAATATAGTGTTATTTAGGGTAATTTGGGAAATTTGAAGTCTGGAAAATGTAAGATTTGGATAATGTAAGATTGCGACAATATGAGATCTATAAAACAGTACAAGATTTGGACTATATGAAGTCTGGACAATAAATAAACATACAGAACATTGGACTACTTGAAGTCTGAACAATAAATAAACATATAGAACACTGGAATATTTGAAGTCTGGACAATAACTAAACATATAGAACATTGGACTATTTGAAGTCTAGATAATAAACAAAAATATAAAACAGGTATTAAAAGTAACAGATACCTGGTAGGTATAGCCAAATAAGGAGGAAATTGTCAGAATAGTTGCCAGGTAACGAAAACTATATTAAACACAAAGAAGAGACACTTAAAACAACACAAAACACAAAGAAGAGACACTTAAGACTATATAAAACACGAAGAAGAGACACTTAAAACTATATAAACACAAAGAAGAGACATTTAAAACTATATAAAACCCAAAGAAGAGACACTTAAAACTGTGTAAAACACAAAGAAGAGACATTTAAAACTATACAAAAAACACAAAGAAGAGATACTTAAAACTGTTCTGATTTGTCACATTCAGACACAACTCAGAGAACTTGATAATCACCAGGAAAACGTAATGGAAAATGAAAGATCCAGACTCGGAAAACAAAAAAAATTACCCAGATCAACAAAATGTTACATGGAAAGAAATACGAATGAATTGACTCTTCAAGATAGAAAGTCACCTGAATCATGCAAGCATGATCTGCGACATCCATCGTCACAGAATGTGATGAATCTATATATATATATATATATATATATATATATATATAAATGGACGTATGTGTGTATATGTTCCAGCATCACGCTGGAACGCCTGGAGCAATTTCACCCAAACTTGGCACACATATGACATATAATCTGGACAAGGTATGGTGGGGGTTAGATCATCCATAGGACCCACAGAAGGGGCCTGGATGATGGGTGTGGAATCGCAACCGACCGATAGAAACATACCCCACTGAATGATGGGAAGTAACTCCCGTGATAGTTATGCCTGCTTTGGATTGTCGGCCGTGACGGACAAAGGTCAGCCAACGCAAATCGATGACGTTATATCTGCTGAGTTGCCGAACAGATGGCATTGATAACGAGAAACATGATTCACGGAGCAGATTTTGATTCATGCAGACACCCTACTGTTGTTCACCTCAGCGTCCATTTAGAAAATGGTCAGAGTGTTTATCTCATACCAGAGATCGCGTTCTAGAATTTTCTAGAAGGTTGTGGATCTGAATGTGGTCTTGGACTCATGATGTTCGAGAAACTTCCAGCACCCACCCAAATCTTAGATGGTCGTATATAAGGCAAGCGAATTTGACAAGTCCTCCTGTTTATCATCTTTCATGGAATGTGACAGTGTCATTTCGCTCTTTTACTTGATTCTACAAGTGTGTCCTACAGGTGTAGTATTTAGTTTGGATCAAATTCACTACTACTTTTCTACTTCTGTGAAGAGCTTTCTACACTGATGTAAGTACTTCATGATTTTAAATTTGTTATTTCCCTATGTTTATACTAGATTAGCTTTTTTATTGTAATTTATATTGTATTCTATACTAGATTCATTTATACTTTTTTTTATCTCTGTGATGAGTTTTATATTTCTACACTGATGTAAGTACTTCATGATTTTTTATTTTTTTATTTCCTTATGTTTATATTAGCTTTTTATTATATTCTATACTTCATAATTTTAAATTTTAATTTTGATTTCTCATTATCTTTAGATTAGCTTTCTATACTAGATTTCATAGCTTTTTTGTATTTTTTTAAACAGATGTCTGCACGCAAACGTAAGGAGATTGGCCGCATGCAATCAAAGGCTAAAAAAAAATGAAACAACAGCGTAGACAAGAAGCTCTTGAAGAGAGGAATAGAAGACTTCCCACGCTGCGGGAGAGAGCTGCTACATCTAGAGCCTCGGAGACTTACAACAGTGAGGCCCCGACTACAGGATAAGAGAGAGAGAGCCAGACGATCACGGACTGCACAACATGTTAGCTTAGCAATGGAAGGATTCCGCTATGATCCACATAAAGACTGCTCGCAGCATGCATCGGAAAAAATGGAAATGGTTTGTAGTTAATGACAAGCCAAAAAGTTGAAATCAGAATCTCCTGGTATTTGCTGCAAAAATGGGAAAGTGAAAACTCTGCCAACTGGAACCACCACCATACGAACTTTAGACTTACACATCAGGAGATACATCAGAGTCAAAGCATTTTCTGAGTAACATCAGAGAGTACAACTCATGTTTCCAAATGACATCATTTGACGTCACATCAGTTGTTGAAGAGCCCGGACTTCCATCGACATTCACGGTTTTGAGTTAAATTAATAATATAATGAGACATTACTTTATCATTTGTATACCGTAGTTATACTTAAATACCTGTAAATAAACTTACTTCGACTTTACACTATAGACAGACTTAGTTCATTTTCCTGTCTAATAGAATAAGATAGTGTTCGTGTGTCATGGGTGTTGGTTGTTAGATTTAGAGTTAAACAACTACTGGCATAATTATCTCTCATTTGCCCTGTATAATATCACGTTCTTCTCCACGCAGCAAGCAAATAAAAGTAATAGTTGAAACGATTCACTGGGATAAATTTATACAGTCCAGTAAATGTAGCGCCCCAGTCATCCAGGTGTAGAAACTGGTACCTGACTTCTTCTGGAGTTGTGGAAGGAAAAGCGGCCAGGAAATCACAAGGCAAGGCCGGGTAATCAGCTAGTAAGTAAATAAACTGGTGACAGAAGAAACTATATCCAGATTGTACAACTTTACGTTAAGCTTTCTTCGCTGAGTAAACTACACAGAAGATTGTGTAAAGAACTCCAAACAAGACATGTTCTTAAAATCAAGAACGTCGCGCCAGATTTAAGAACTCGCCACGATTTTCTGAGGTTCGGCACTTCCCAAAAATGGGGTCCGTTTAGGGTCTTTCTGGGGTTAGTGGGGTAAGTCTAAATTTTACATTTATTTTTGTACATCACATAGAACTCTCATTCATTCATTCATTTGCATGTCCCTTGCGGAACTTTGCCTCCCAAACAGCACTCCTGTAGGCCTCTCGGTTGTGAGCAAGATGGCCTGCTGCTGCTGCGTCCATTTGCAGATCGTCAACGATTTCTTGCAGCCATCTTCGTTTTGGTCTTCCTCTTTTTCTTTTTCCCATTATGTATCCTTCCAATACGGTCTTCTCTAAATTATCATGACGTTTAATGTGTCCAAAATATTTAAGTTTTCTCTCTTTAATCCTCTTTACTAGCCAGCCTTCTTCGATATTAAGCTCCTGTAGTATAGATATATTTGTTCTTTTTTGTGTCCACGATATTTGGAGAACTCTTCTGTAGCATCTACATTCAAAGGCATTTATGTGGTTCTCGGCTGTTTTGTTAAGTGTCCAGGTCTCACAGGCATATGTTGCGATTATAGAACTCTGGTCCATCAATTATTTGTGTACATCATATAGAACTCAAGTCCATCAGTTATTTTTGTACATCAGATAGAATTCTAATCCATCAGTTATTTGTGTTTTAACATTCAGGAATATGGGACTCTGGAACCACATTGTTTGAACTCGTTATTTAGCTTCACTTAACACTCTCCTCTTTCACAATCATAATCCCTCTCCACTAAGTTTCACTCCCTTCTCACTTGGTACACATAGCTTAGATCATCTTCAAGGCTTACAACCACTCTTCCCCTACTATAATCACATACTTCACTTTCGCCCGGCTAGATTACCATTGCATAACCCCCTCTCCCCTCCACGATTTCCCCACCCATCACCTTCAGTTACCACCCACTTATCACACATCCCAAGTCTCCATTTAAATACTTTCTACACTCCACCATGCGCATTTCTGACACGCAGCGTCGGACAAGCCACATCTTGTTACACGTTACAGCTAAGTGTTCTATTCATTTTATTTGATTTTTTTTTAAACATGGCATTAATGAGAATCTATATTTTATCTCCTCTCTCTATTTCTTTGTCCCGTGTGTTCTTCTATGATTAAGGCTCACGCCGAAACGTCACAACTGTGTACTTGTTAAGTAATAAAGCTGTTCCTACTTTCTTTCCTAGTTTATACATTCTGGTATCACAGCTTTACTGCAGTGGCTCCGTGTATAGTTATATACCCGTACTCTAATTATTGTGTGTACGAATAGAAGCTGCGCTACCGGCGCTCCTCTGTCACGAAAGTTTCTGCACTGATTCGCTGTTTCCCATCATTTTTTCTTCTGCACACCCGAAAGTCATCACACTCGTGTCTGCTGCCAAGTGCGGGATACAGTGAGCAGTCTCCGCTGGAGATCTCAGTTCCACTCTTTTTGCGCTCACGAAACTTAACAACAACAACAAAAAAGTCTGTTTAAGGGCTTTACACTCTTATGTCTTCGTGCATTAAAAAAATTGTTGATCAAATTAAGAAGCTGGACTGTTGACGCACTTTTTTGGCTAGTCGGCCCTACAACATGGATGCTACTCACCCTTGCATGTTGTCCCTTCAGAGACGTAGCTCAGAACTTAGAAGGTCTTCTTGGACACGCCGGTATTAGTAGGATTTCCATAATTTTTCTATCACGAGGTTTCAATTCTGTTTTCATCTGAATTTAATTATAGGTGGCAAAGTCTTAATTTCTGTCTGTAATTATAGGGGGTAAAGTCTTCCTTTCAGTCTGTAATTATAGGGGGTAAAGTATTGCTTTCTGTCTGTAATTAGAGGGGGCAAAGTATTGCTTTCTGTCTGTAATTATAGGGGGCAAAGTATTGCTTTCTGTCTGTAATTAGAGGGGGCAAAGTATTGCTTTCTGTCTGTAATTAGAAGGGGCAAAGTACTGCTTTCTGTCTGTAATTAGAGGGGGCAAAGTCTTAATTTCTGTCTGTAATTAGAGGGGGCAAAGTCTTCCTTTCTGTCTGTAATTAGAGGGGGCAAAGTATTGCTTTCTGTCTGTAATTAGATGGGGGGAAATCTTGCTTTCTGTCTGTAATTAGAGGGGGCAAAGTATTGCTTTCTGTCTGTAATTGCAGGGGGCAAAGTCTTCCTTTCTGTCTGTAATTAGAGGGGGCAAAGTCTTCCTTTCTGTATGTAATTAGAGGGGGCAAAGTATTGCTTTCTGTCTGTAATTAGATGGGGGGAAATCTTGCTTTCTGTCTGTTTCGTGGCTAGCAGAGTGAAGTGACAGACACTGAGGCTAGCTGAAACTTTTTAAAAGGTTGAGAAGGAAATAGAAAAATAAATAATAGTTTTTAAAAATATACACTCAGTATTTCGACATCGCGAACAACCTTTCTAGGAAAAAAAAATACTGATGATGATGAAAATAAAGAATAAAATAAATAAGAAACTTAAAGCAGACATTTTTAGTCCGGCACTGGAGCTGAGAAAAGTTGAGCAAAACTAATCTGCTAGATTTAGTCCGACATGACAGAACACAAACGCGCGGATGAATACACGGTAAAGTTGAAAGGTTATGTAGTGGACCACGTGAAAATTGCAACCTTTTACACGAAATCAAGCCGTTCTAAAAAGCAAAAGTAGTGCAAGATCATCATGACACAGAGAAGGGACATAATCATGATAATTGCACTTTATATTTTTTTTCTACCGTCGAACGACACAGACATCACGACAGATACTGGTCGGAGATTTTCACATATAGCAACCATGTAACATATATGTCTGTATACAACCATGTAACATATATGTCTGTATACAACCATGTAACATATATGTCTGTATACAACCATGTAACATATATGTCTGTATACAACCGTGTAACATTATGTTTGTATACAACCATGTTTTGTTACCTGGCTACATATATATATATATATATATATATATATATGTGTGTGTGTGTGTGTATACAGCCAGGTAACATATATGTTTGTATACAGCCATGTAACATCTGTATATATATACAGAGTCGTGATGGAGTTGTTTTACAGTCAGCCTCAAGGTTTCACACAAATATACTGTTTAAAAAATGCAACAAATACGATGTTGCAATTTAAACAGAAGTTTGCTGACCAGACAAGGGCAAACTGCCTGGAACGTTCACTTGGACATCAGCTTCACGTGCTGACCTGAATTGTACTCAGGAGATCATTCATGAGCACAGAAAAGTGACACTAGTCAAAACAGCATTTTTGACAATAACTCATGACAGGTTCACGAGAATCCCGTGAAACTTACTGAACACAAAACTCACTGACCATGTTATTGAATGTCTATAAAAGATTGCGCTCCTCGAATCAGTTCATTTGAAAATTCAATCCGCAAGTATGGCTCATCTCACTACAGAACAGCGACTCATCATCATTGGACGTTTACAGACTGGATAGTCACAAAGTGTAGTGGCCAGACAATTTAATGTGGTTAGAAGCACCATTAGTCGCCTTTGGAGATGGTTTCAAGAAACTGGCTCAGTTGCAGACCGGCCGCGCAGTGGAAGACCCATAGTCACATCTCCTGCCGAAGACCTCTTCATACTGCTCCGTCACCTCAGGAATCGATTTACATCTGCGTCCTCAACAGTCCAGTCAATGACAGTAGCTCGTCGAATTTCAGATCAAGCGGTCAGGAACCGGCTGTACGACGCTGGTCTCTGAGCTAGAAGACCCTACAGAGGTCCTGCTCTTACGGACCAGCATCGCCAGAACTGACGGCAGTGGGCGAACCAGCATCGTCAATGGACCGTTGCGAATGATTGAAGAAGGGTTTGGTTTAGTGATGTATCATTCTTTCTACTCCAGCGACACGATGGATGGAAAAGAGTTTACCACAGAGTCCGTGAGCGCTACGCCCAGAACTGTGTAGATGAGGCTCCTCTACATGGTGGTGGAGGTGTACTGGTGTGGGGAACGATCAACTTCATGGGAAGAAGTGACCTGGTGCAAAGTGAAGGACGCCTGAATGCCCAAAGATATGTCGCTGAAATTCTTTATCCGCACGTCCTTCCACTTCTGGCTGCACCACGGTCGATTTTTCAGCAGGATAGCGCTCGATCTCACGTAGCAAAACTCACCACCCAGTTCCTCGCTGACAACAAAATCCAGACCATTTCATGGCCATCCATGTCATCAGACATGAACCCAGTAGAACACTTATGGGATGAACTCAACAGACAAGTCCGCGTGCGAGACGTGGCGCCAACCAATCTCCGACAGTTGTCTCTTGCACTGCGGGAAGAGTGGGCAGCCATCCCACAACAACAGACCCAACGGCTAATCATATCCACGTCAAGGAGATGTCGTTCTCTGATACAGGCCAGAAGAAGCCGTACACCTTACTGAAACAGAGGCCTCAGTCACAAAGAATAAACGTCCAAACCAAATTTAATGAGCATATTTCACTGTTATTAACATATACAGATTAAGTATAGAACACAAAAGACAGACATTAAGGTACGCAAATTAAGATCAGAAAACAAAAGACAGACATTAAGGTACGCAGATTACGATCAGAAAACAACAGACAGACATTAAGGTACGCAGATTACGATCAGAAAACAACAGACAGACATTAAGGTAGAAAGATTACGAGATAAGTAAACAAAGACTAATATACATATATCATAGAAAAAAGAAAATAGATAAGTAATGTGCATATATATATCTTGGAAAAAAGAAAATAGACATTTAATGCACATATAAAAATAAGAAAATAGACAAAGGTATATCTACTTCTGATAAAAAAACTGTGTCTGTATATTACTATCTCTGATGTACTCGCCATATTTCTTTGTCTGTCCACTGATCTTGACTGATCTTGACTGATTTTGACTAATCTTGACTAATATTGACTGATCTTGACTGATCTTGACTAATATTGACTGATCTTGGACACTGACTTAAGCTGCTAACTGCTTTACATGATTTCAATGTTGCTTGCCCTACAGGAAGTTTGCCCTAACATTGGCGTATCATCATCATCATCATGTGCCGTGCAGACTGGCATTGACTATTATCCTTCTCCAGAGTACCCGATCCTTCATGCAGGCAATCAGCTCAGTTGGTGATCTCCTCTCACACCATCCCGTCAGACTGTTCAGTACCATTTCTCTTGGTCTTCCCCTGGCTCTTCTTTACTCTATTCTTCCTATTGTTATGATATTTTCAATGTCTCCTCTTCTCATTGCATGTCCTGTGAAAGCACATTGTCTCTCTCTTATCTTTTTGACAAGGTTTTTTGTCTCTCCAGCTCTTCTCATACATTCTTCATTAGTTATTTTTGAGATCCAGGAAATTCGCAACATTTTTCTAATAAACTACATTTATGCTACTTCCAATGACTTTTGTGCAGACCTGCCTATTGTCCATGATTCACTTTCATATAACAAGATAGGTTAAATATAGCATTTTAGAACTCGTTTTCTAACATTCATTGATAAGGATGTTTTGAATAATATGTTTATCATTCTCAGAAATAGTCTTTAATAGGCCTATTCTGTTCTTAATTTCAGTTTTGCATTTCCCATCTGAAGTTATTACTGCTCCAAGATATTTGAATTTCTGCACCTGCTTTAGAATAGTTTTATACTGCATTTTGGTGAATCCTATTTCTTAGATATAACCATAGTCTCTGTCTTTTTGATGTTCAAAGTAAAGCCTTTCTGTTCACTTTCTTTGGCAACTTTATCCAAGAGATTGTGCAGGTCTTGTTGGTTCTCAGCTATCAGTACTGTGTCGTCAGCATACCGAAGGTTGTTAATATTGTATCCTCCAATTTTTATGCCTGGTTCTGTGATGATTGATTTTAGAATATTCTCGCTGTACAGAGAAAAAAGGTCTGGAGATAGTACACATCCTTGTCGCACCCCTTGTTTTATAAGTTGATATTTTCCAATTCTATTTTCAACTCGAACTGCTGCTTCCTGCTGCCAGTATAGATGTTTTACAATCCTCAGGTCTTTGCCGTCTATATTGATGTCTTCAAGCATTTTAATAATTTCATTATGTTTCACCTTGTCGAATGCCTTGGTGTAGTCAATGAAGCATAAGTAGAGATCTTGCTGTACTTCAGGTAGATACTTTATACCGTGCTCGCATGTCTCCGACCTGGTTCTAAATGTTTATGTTCCTTTTTTGCTCTCAATGATTTCGGTTCCAAGCAACTTCAGGTACTACAACCATCTTATTCCCATCCTTTTGTGGTTCGTGTTCTTACCACTGTACCACGCTGTACCATACTGTACCACGCTGTACCACGCTGTACTACACTGTGGACATGTGGAACATTATGTGGCAACCATATATAAACCTATCGTTGTGTTCTATGAGACTTGTGAGAAGCGCAAAGAGTTAAAATAAAGACAGCTGTCATCTCTCGCCACTAAAAGATGACATTTCAAGACTGAACCTTCTGTTAGTTGCCTACTCGTCCGTGCTGTTTGTCAAAGGCAGTGGTTTAGCGTGTAATCAAGCGTGGCTCGTTCAAGCCAGGAGAAAGTGGATGAAAGAAAACTCCTTCTCCAAGTGTCATCTTCTTTGAAACTCAGTCTCTTCAACCAAGAGAAGGTCATGTTTTCAGGGAAGTCCAAAGTGTCTAAATGTGTCTTTGTCGATGATGACGATGAAGTGATCAGCCATCTCTGAAAACTAATTTCCCGTCCAAGTTGCTCTAAAGAATAGTCAGAATTTCTATGGCTGTTATTTTGCTTGTACGTTGGCTCTTGGCCCCTAGTATGAGATCTTTAAAGAAGCGTTCAGACTTTCAAAAAAAAAAAAAAAAACTTGACCAGGACAAACAGTCCAGGGTTTCTATTTAGGTTACTCCTCTTCAGAATGAGATTTGAGTTTTGCCAGTGGCACACAGCGGGGAATCTGACTACAACTTTTAAAAAGGCAACCAAAAAAAAAAAAAATACTCGACACTTTGATACTTTAGCACTTATGGGAGTGAAGTCACATCATCTTGTCAGGATTCATATGTCTCGAAATGTCTTTTCCTTTATTGTCTGGATTTTATGTCCCCACAAACACTGTCAGGTATCTGCTTGTATACTGCTCACAGCTCGGAGCGAAGACGTTCCTCTGAAGGTAGCTACCTTTGATTGCTAATGTAACACAGTGCCTTGTAAATTCTCATATTATTATTATTATTGATAAGTGGAGTCTTGCTAAGGAACGAAGGTAACCAGACAGAAAACTTGAGAACTGGTGGAAGAGGAACTCTCACGGTATTAGTATTATTACGATAGGACGCTCAAAATAGTGATGGAACTAACTATATACATATAAATGCTAGACACAATGAAGCGACAACACAATATGAGAAGGGACTAATCCCTGATACCAACGACACGAAACAGATAGTGGACTAGGTAATATCCTCCATGACATCTGAATATGCGAATTAACATGGCATGATTGATTATTTAAGGACTCAAAGTGGACACGTGGCGGGGCCAGCCGACCAAAAGATTATCAAAGAGAGGGGCTTATCCCGGACCCCCGTCTGGACGCGAAAAGGCCAGCTGACCAATAGATGACCACAAGGGGAGGGGGTGGGCGTGCTTAAAATGGACAAATGAATGACAGATTTGATTGACATATAAGTGGGGGAATGTTCTTTGAATGAAGAGCAGTTGAGGAAGGACAGATGAGATCAGAGACAGGAGAAGAACAAGAAGAGAGATGGACTCCACTAAATCAGAAGCAGACAATCTCAAATCAGAGTCTAGATAGAGCTCAACAGAGGCTAGAGAGAAAGTATTTGGTTGTCTAGATAGAGCTCAACAGAGGCTAGAGAGAAAGTATTTGGTTGTCTAGATAGAGCTCAACAGAGGCTAGAGAGAAAGTATTTGGTTGCCTAGATAGAGCTCAACAGAGGCTAGAGAGAAAGTATTTGGTTGTCTAGATAGAGCTCAACAGAGGCTAGAGAGAAAGTATTTGGTTGTCTAGATAGAGTTTAACAGAGGCTAGCGAGAAAGTATTTAGTTATCTAGATAGAGCTCAACAGAGGCTAGAGAGAAAGTATTTGGTTGTCTAGATAGAGCTCAAAAGAGGCTAGAGAGAAAGTATTTGATTGTCAGCGAGGCTACCTGTGAATAATTTTGTATCATTGAAAAGCTGCTCATCATTGACTTATTTTCAAGTCGTGTTGGTCTGAGAAGATCGTAGTTGAAGAATGCCTTGTGGGCTGAGGATGTTAGCTGTCATCAAGTGTTTCGAGTACAATCAACTCGGCCTACAGAACATTACAAACTACTCGCTGTATAAAATTTCGTGATATTGACAAGCAGTGACAGTGCAATGTGACATTATAATCTACAGAGTTATATTCAGCATATATACTCAAAACAAAACATTCGTGTGGCATTTGCAGCTGAAGTGTGTCCAAGTATCATCTGACAGCCTGGATAGTGACAAGCAGTGCTAGAAACTAGATCATATGTTTTCAGCTTTGTACGATCCAAGAACACTTCTTCATTACAGTATCTTTGTGGACGCTGTGATCTTCCACTGAAACGGCAAATGAGAAATGCTAGAGACGGGTCAATGAAAGGACTAAGACCTCGAGAAGACGAAGAAGAGAGTCAGTGATCACTGGAAAGTGAGGATTTGTAAACTTCCGGGAGGATAAACAAGAAGAGAGAAGAAGGAAGACCGTGGGAGAAAATAAAAGTTGAATTGTAATGGCTCGACAGAAAGTCACAGCTGTGTTGACAGACAGAGTAAGTATCAAGATCTCTGGAGAAACAATGATTGTCCACGTATTCTAGGAATGTGCAAGACGATGACGATGATGATGATGATGTTGACGACGATGATGATGATGATGATGATGATGATGATGAGTTGAAACAACAGAGTGTGGTGGAGACGGACTAGGAATCTTTGTCTTTAAAGCTTCTCACAACTTGATCTCACTTTTAAAAAAAATGGGGGAATATTATGCAATAGAAAGATGAGTTTTTATTTTCTGCGAAGATTTTGAATATAATTATCTGTCGAGGTGGAGCAAGTGGAAGAAGAAATGTGGAGTATTAATGGAACGTTTTACCTTTGTATCAAGGCCATCGATGCACACGTGCTCCACAACACTCTCTTCTTCCTTCTCTTTCTACTTTTTCTTCGGCGCTCACCCTCAAAATGGCGCTCGTTGTGTTCCAGTTAACTCGTCTATCAGCTCTACACGTCCGACTTCGGCTGGGAGAACTGTTGAGACTGGGCTCATCTTCTCATTGCTGTCCTATCTTACTTGGCCAGATAAACGTCTGTTTCTAGGGGCACCACTAGGAGGTAATTAGGGTCTTGGCCAGCTATGGTTCTCCAACCCTGACGCAAGCAGGCAGATATGGGTTGCTGACTAGAACATCGTTCAACTCGAGTATAGAGTTTTCGTCCTTTATCTGTAACACCCGACGGTTAGACTGAATAGACTGCCTGAATCTATACGTCTTTAACAGCGAGAGATCCTGAGTCTATACGTCCATCACAGCGAAAGAGATATACTGTCTGAATCTATACGTCTTTCACAAACAGGTTGAAGAGAAGTGTAAATGTATCACATATAAAGGAAAAGTACTGGAGGTTTAGCAACCCGCAGTTTCTTCTTGTAACCAGAACATTCTAAAGTATGGCCGAAAGCGTTTCATATAATACATATTACGTGTTGAAAGCCATAGAGGGCCAGCGGGCCCCGGATGTTTACGGTTTAGAAACAGTTTACAATAGGTCAGATGTCACACATTATCTTCCACAACCTGGGAATGTCAGAAACCAAAAACATTTGTTTTGTTGTCCTCGCTTGTGGGCCTGGCCTTGAACCGTGACACGTGACTAACTTTCTTGTCAATATCTGTTTATACCCATAGAAATGTTGTTGAAAATATTAAGCTGTTTCTTTCTTTCACTCTTCTGTGCTTTATTTTCTTTCCCTTGTCATATTGTACTGTTTTTTTTTTTCCACTACCCGACTTCTTTCTATACTTTTTTTTTGTCTTATCAAACTTATATCCCCCATGAATTAGAAGCCTTGTGCAAAATGCATTATGGTGTGCCTCGCCATGCAGACACAGATTGTCAGATTTCAGACTCTGTTTTGTTTCCCTGTAAGGTAATGACTGGTCTTTGTCTGCTCTGTTGACTGTAGTATGATAGACGTCTTGAGTTCAAGACCTTCACAGGGGACGAGCTCTCAATCGACTGCGCCACTCCCGTGAAAGCAATAACAGGAAGTTACTGTCAGAATAAGATCTTCACAAACATTTGGGCTTTATTTCTACAACCAGAAAAGATGACTGAACCACGATGACAGAGCTCATCACGTCACGACAAAAGATGACAGAACTCATCATGTCACCTGACAAAATATGACAGAACTCGTCATGTCACCTGACAAAAGATGACAGAACTCGTCATGTCACCTGACAAAAGATGACAGAACTTGTCATGTCACATGTTAATTATTTGACAATATCATCTAAAAGTATATCAAATAAGCTTCACATCAGTACACAGAGGCACGCAACAGCTATGGTCTTGATTGTCGCCTACTGGGTAGCTTTTCCCTGGCGTCCCACGCGGTTACAACATCCCATCTGGGACGAATATCATTAATGCTAGCGCTGAAAGACTCTGAAATTATGCAAAGTTACGAAACCCTGACACTTACAAGTCACCCTGGTGATAGTAAATATCTTTATTACATGCGTCACGGCTGTTATAAGAAACGGCTGTTATAAGAAACGGCTGTTATAAGAAACGGCTGTTATAAGAAACGGCTGTTATAAGAAACGGCTGTTATAAGAAACGTCATGTTTTTTTTTCTCTTTCGGTTACGCAGTTATCGATCACTGTAATGATCTATCTTCGATCACTGTAATGATCTATCTTCTACGTGTCTCACAAGAAGATTGTAATACCAGGGTAATTCACAAGCTTGTGAAGGTTCCATTCTATCGAAAATAATAAGCAGATGACGGCGATCCTTGTTTGGTTGTACAGCTCATTTGCTGTCCTATTCCCTTGGAGGAAATTGCGCTTTACGGCCTCATATCTAGTCTAATCTGGCGTTCTATTGGAGCCCAGCTTTGGTCCGAAGACAATTCCAGATGAGCGGCCTTCCCAGATAAAGTATCTTTGTCCATTAGCGGAAACCGGGCTTTGATTAAGACCCTAGTTAGCGCCGAGATGCGCGGACCAAACACTTCCAACACCTTCGCGCATGCGCTCTCCGCCATTCTTGTAACGGAAATGGCGTGAGCCGAGTGGCCCCGGAATCACGTGCCGGGCACGGACCACAATAAAGTCGGTCGCGAGAAGACAATGGTCGCCGTCACGCCCCCTCCAGGCACAAGTCGTGTCCGAGACTTGTCGCCTCTCCACAATAATGAGAATTTGATCCTGGAGTGCTGATAGTCATGGGAACACGCAGATTAACTCTGGGACCGTCAAAACTGATGTAGGGGCAAATTTGTAGCCCGGGTAAATACTGACATGAAATCTGAGCTGTGAAAATTTGATGGGGTTATGACAAGACAAGAATTCTGCTGATAATATCCCCCAAGTCTTAATGGGTAACACATTTGACATGAGGTCAGTTCCCTCACCAGGCACAGAATCTCAGGCTCATTCCAGGAGCGCACTCTGACCTTGAGTTTCTTAAACTGGGGACTTTATTTGTTTTTGTTTTGTTTTCACTATTATTTTTATTTTTCATTTGCAGAAAGTGACAAGATTGTACTGATTGTACTGAGTGTCAAACAAATATTTATCTTACGCGTTTAAAGTAGTAGAAAATTTGACAAGAATGAAATAACAAAGATAATAGTGACAGAGATAAGAGATAACTGACATATTATCTTCTGACATATTAGCTGACATATTAACTTCTTCACACGATTAACACAGAGAAAGACACCTCACTGGTCTATCACCTGTCATAATTAAAACACTACGTAGTACAAGAAGATAAAGACGTCACGTAGTACAAAAGATAAAGATACCACGTAGTACAAAAGATAAAGACACCAAGTAGTACAAGAATATAAAGACGCCACGTAGTACAAAAGATAAAGGTACCACGTTATACAAGAAGATAAAGACACCAATTAGTACAAGGAAAAAAAGACTCCACGTAGCACAACAAGATAAAGACATCAAATAGTATAAGAAGATATAGACACCACTTAGTATAAGAAGATAAAGACAACGCGATATACAAAAAGATAAAGTCGCCACGTAATAGAAAAAAGAAAGAAGATTTCTCAGACATATTTCCCGTACAAATGGGAAAAGGCATGATCATCAACATACACTGACCAAGCACATGATAATGATGATGATAATGATGATGATGATGACTCCTATAAGATATTTGTTAGATTAGTTGTTGTTACTAAAACAGAATTTCTAGACATAATAAAACATAATATAAGCATAACAGAAAAGGAAATATATAATACAGTATTTGTTATTTCACTGAAGCAAAAACATACGAAGCAGGCCTTTCACTAGGCTCCACCACCAACCTGATTTATATTAATTTAGACAGGGTGTTTCTGACACATTGTGGAGGTAATTAAACTGAGCGCGGAATAACTTTACTACAGCTTTCAAGATAAAATAGTCCATCTACTGTAGGATCTACTTTTTTTTTATTAGTGTGGTTTAGATTTAGTTACGGCTACTGAGGTTCTTTGACATTGCCCCAGCTGTATGGAGCCCTTGTCCCAGCTGTATGGAGCCCTTGTCCCAGCTGTATGGAGCCCTTGTCCCAGCTGTATGGAGCCCTTGTCCCACTCTCTCATTTAAGAGCTATGTCCGGTGATCTGCTTCTTGTGTTAAGTACTAGGCTGACCTGATGTATGGTCAGGAAATATTCATTCATTTGCATGTCCCTTGCGGAACTTTGCCTCCCTAACAGCTCTTCTGTAGGCCTCTCGGTTGTGAGCAAGATGGCCTGCTGCTGCAGATCATCAGGAGATAGCAAATGCGAAATAATTCTAAAGTGGGTTGATGGTCAGTGAAGACTGTAAGTGGACAATTTAACATAACGAGTTTTTTTTTACTTTCTGTTTTATAACTAAAAGAAGAAGAAGAAGAAGAAGAAGAAGGAGAAGAAGGAGGAAGAGGAGAAGGAGGAAGGAGGAAATAATAACAGTCACATGAAAGCTGATCATACAGAACTCAGTAACCAGTGACAAATGGACGGCTATATTGTACACCAGACTCCACCTTGTTTTACACCAGACTCCACTTTATTCACACTTCCAACATAACAACCACACAGACCACTACACATGCTGATTTTGCAGCCCCACCACTTCACACATCCAAGCGCCGGAATTAAACCCAGGTACCCTCTTATTGTATAAGAAGTTAATCTTTCCTACGGCCACAAACACAAGACAGAGGTTGCAGACTTTTCAAATTCTAACGTGCCCAATGACTAAACCTGTTATAGGTTGTATTTCTATTTCATTTTCTATTTCCTTACTTCTACTTTCCGTTATTGTTTAGATTGTTCATTATATCTGCTTTCTGTTGTTATAGATTATTCATTATATCTACTTTCTATTATTGTTATATATTATACATTATATCTACTTTCTGTTATTGTTATAGATTATTCATTATATCTGCTTTCTGTTATTGTTATAGATTATTCATTACATCTACTTTCTGTTATTGTTATAGATTATTCATTACATCTACTTTCTGTTATTGTTATAGATTATTCATTATATCTACTTTCTGTTAATGTTATAGATTATTCATTACATCTACTTTCTGTTATTGTTATAGATTATTCATTATATCTACTTTCTGTTATTGTTATAGATTATTCATTATATCTACTTTCTGCTGTTCATGGAACGTAAGAGATGAGCAAGCGCTGGAGTGACAGAACACGCAGACGAACAGAAAAGCTGGAAAATTTCAACTGTTACATCATCTATTTTTATATTAGGAAGAAAAGGGAGAGATGATCTCTTTCAGTCTCTCCTCTCTCTCTCTCTCTCTCTCTCTCTCGCACACACTCTCTCCCAGACAACTCACATAGAACTTGCAACAGAAGACAGACAGTAAAAATAAATACAAAAGAGTGAACTGGATAAACCACAAAGATCATTAACTCCTTTATTCTTCCAATCTCATCGAACCATTTCTCCTCCATGTTTTTTTTTTATCTGCACATGGTGTTTGCCTTGTCAGGCCTCATCTCTTTTCTTTATCTCCCTCATCTAGTTTTTTTTTTCTTTCCCTCTCCTCAATTTCCTTCTCTATCGACCTCTTGTGTTTAATCCGACATGCGTTTCTCTTCCCGGCATGCCTTTGGTAAACCTTGTCACCAGAAGGTATGTTCCCTAAATTACATTGTGATCCTCCTCTTTTGGGCTGATCCTGTCAAGTCCAGTGATGTGATGGTAGCTTAGGCCGGGCCTAGATCTGCCACTTTCAGGAACACAGCAGCTTGTCAAAGGTCTTGTCCTCTGATGGCCTCTCTCTTCTACAATGACCTGGCACTAAACTGAGAAGGAGCGCGCATGTTTTCCGGCCGGAGAGCAAGGGTGCAGATGATGAATGAGGGCTCTAATTATTTATTTTAAAAATTTGCTGCACGATGATCGCTCTCAGTGCTGAATCTCAGATTCAAATTTCTGGATCCAGTACGAGAGAAAGAAAGAGAGAGAGAGAGAGAGAGAGAGGGTCTGGAAGAACGTCATCTGGGCATTGTGCCATGTCTGTGACAGATGCAGTAGAGTATAATCCTGCTGTAAGCCCAATCTGTGCTGATTGTTCACGGGGGGTGGGGTGGGGCAGAACTAGATACCAATTTGTATTTCTTTGTCAACATCTTAGGAGATTAGAGACTTTCCTTTCTTTATGTCCTCCATTTATCTTCCATAATATCTGAGCTTTATTAATACATACATACATACATACATATATACATACACACATACATAAATACATACACACATACATACATACACACATACATACACACATACATAAATACATACATAAACACGCATACATACATACACACATACATCAAACATACATACATAATCACACATACATTCATATATACATACATAATACATATATACATAAATAAGACATACATACTTACATATATAATATATACAAACATACATATATACATACGAACATACATACATACATACATACATACATACATACATACATACATACATACATACATGCATATATACATAAGTACATAAATAAATAAATACGTACATACATTTATACATACATACATGCAAACATACATAAATTCATAATACATACATACGTACATACATAATACATACATACATAGACATATACACACATACATACATAAATACAT
This sequence comes from Achatina immaculata, assembly GCA_009760885.1. Classification (NCBI taxonomy): domain Eukaryota; kingdom Metazoa; phylum Mollusca; class Gastropoda; order Stylommatophora; family Achatinidae; genus Lissachatina; species Lissachatina immaculata. The sequence continues at coordinate 33,074,993 of CM019705.1, read as the reverse complement.
ACATACATACATTACATACGTACATACATATGTGTGTATTACATAATACATACATGCATAAATATGTAAATATACATACACAGTAGATACATAGCACATACACACATACAAACACACATATCTACTTACATATTTAGATAAATAATTAAATGATGTACTAAAGATCATGGGATATCCAGCTTCGATTTTTGTGTGGTTTCCCTGTGTTGTTAATGTTCATGTCACTTTTTCTGTGGTCTCGCTGTTTTGATAATGTTCATGTCATTTTATCTGTAGTCTTGCTGTTTTGTTAATGTTCTTGTCATTTTTATCTGTGGTCTCGCTGTTTGTTAATGTTTCTATCAGTTTTATCTGTGGTCTCGCTGTTTGTTCATGTTTCTGTCAGTTTTATCTGTGGTCTTGCTGTTCATGTCATTTTTATCTGTATTCTCTCAGTTTATGTCACTTTTATCTGTGGTCTAGCTCTTTTGTTATTGTTCATGACACTTGTGTTCATATTTTGTGTTTTTTTTTTGTTTATTGCTCATGTCATACTTGTATCTGTGGTCTCACTGTTCATGTCACTTTTATCTGTGGTATCGCTGTGTTGTTAATGTTCATGAGACTTTTATATGAGGTCTCGCTGTTTTGTTAATGTTTATGTAATGTTTATGTAACTTTTTTTCTGTGATTTTGCCGTTTTGTTAATGTCACATTTATGTTTGGTCTCGCTGTGTTATTAATGTTCATGTCATTTTTATCTTTTATATTATTTTGTGTATTGCTCATGTCACACTTGTATCTGTGGTCTTGCTGTTCATGTCACACTACTATCTGTGGTCTTGCTATTTATGTCACACTACTATCTGTGGTCTTGCTATTCATGTCACACTACTATCTGTGGTCTTGCTATTCATGTCACACTACTATCTGTGGTCTTGCTATTCGTGTCACACTACTATCTGTGGTCTTGCTATTCATGTCACACTACTATCTGTGGTCTTGCTATTCATGTCACACTACTATCTGTGGTCTTGCTATTCATGTCACACTACTATCTGTGGTCTTGCTATTTATGTCACACTACTATCTGTGGTCGTGCTGTTCATATCACCTTTCTCTGCCCCTACTGACAGCACTTCTCTACCCTACTGACAGCACTTCTCTACCCTTCTGACAGCACTTCTCTGACCCTGCTGACAGCACTTCTCTACCTTGCTGACAGCACTTCTCTGACCCTACTGACAGCACTTCTCTACCATGCTGACAGAACTTCTCTGACCCTGCTGACAACACTTCTCTGACCCTGCTGACAACACTTCTCTGACCCTGCTGACAGCACTTCTCTACCCTGCTGACAGCACTTCTCTATCCTGATGACAGCACTTCTCTGACCCTACTGACAGCACTTCTCTACCATGCTGACAGAACTTCTCTGACCCTGCTGACAACACTTCTCTGACCCTGCTGACAACACTTCTCTGACCCTGCTGACAGCACTTCTCTACCCTGCTGACAGCACTTCTCTATCCTGCTGACAGCACTTCTCTGACCCTGCTGACAGCACTTCTCTACCCTGCTGACAGCACTTCTCTACCCTGCTGACAGCACTTCTCTACCCTGCTGACAGCACTTCTCTACCCTGCTGACAGCACGGCGAGTGAAGAACATTTTCTGAGAACGCAATTAAACAAAAACATCTCTACTTTCCCGATGACAAAGATTAAAACAATGATTAAAACATTGATTAAAAGAATTATTAAAACAATGATTAAGACAATGATTAAAACATACTTTAGATGGCGAATTTGTAGCATTTTTTGCATCTGATGTTACAGCTAATATAGATATGTCACTTTTCTATAATATGACCCTGTAGATTCTGTTATCTGTCTCTAATATGTCGCTGTAGATTCTATGTTATCTTTCTCTAATATGTCGCTGTAGATTCTATGTTATCTTTCTCTAATATGTCGCTGTAGATTCTATGTTATCTTTCTCTAATATGTCGCTGTAGATTCTATGTTATCTTTCTCTAATATGTCGCTGTAGATTCTATGTTATCTTTCTCTAATATGTCGCTGTAGATTCTATGTTATCTTTCTCTAATATGTCGCTATAGATTCTATGTTATCTTTCTCTAATATGTCGCTGTAGATTCTATGTTATCTTTCTCTAACATGTCGCTGTAGATTCTATGTTATCTTTCTCTAACATGTCGCTGTAGATTCTATGTTATCTTTCTCTAACATGTCGCTGTAGATTCTATGTTATCTTTCTCTAATATGTCGCTGTAGATTCTATGTTATCTTTCTCTAATATGTCGCTGTAGATTCTATGCTTATGTTGCACTTTTGGTTGTCACTTTGTCCATGTGCCACAAAGTTTCTTTCACTCAAATTTTCACGACAAAATTTTTTGACATCTTCCTTTAAAGAAATAAAAATCCCAGGGCTTATAAAACCGACATACCAGATCTAAAAGAACAAATGTAAAAGCAAGTCTGATATCTCCTCCCCTTTTCCCAGATATGTTTTGTGAGTATCGCTTACTTTGGCAGTGAGTACAGTTTCTGTTGGCAACCTTTACTCGTGCACTAGGTTTATAGTCAAGTAAGATAACGACCGAAGCAAGCTCTCATCGTCACGTCAATGACATGCACTCCTGAAAACAGACAAGAAAATGGAAGGCAAACATGTCTACCTACATCTGGATTTTCATTGACGCTTGAGCGTGCACATAAGCTGGGCGTGCTCTTGTTGGAGAATCCAGCAACAAAAAGATACACCAGGTATAGTTTTCTAGGTTGCTATGCTCATTATGTTACGCCCATTCAACCAGGTTTGTGTAGAAATGAAGTTCAGTCAGCTCAAACCACTTCTAGTTACTTTAACATCCTCTCGAGTTTAAGAAACTTCACTGACGAGTCAGTCTATTCTTCTATTCTTTGAAGTTCCTGGTTTGTTTGTGGATTACTTTGTTTTTAATGTCATCTGCTTGAGGTAGATAGTTTTCATACTTATAAAAGTGTGTATAGAGTATTCTGGTGCACTTCGCCTCACATGAAGAAATTCTTTCTTTCCCTAAGCTAATCTACAGGGTTTTAAAGCTGGTGCACTTCGCCTTTCAGGAAGAAATTCTTTCTTTCCCTAAGCTAATCTACAGGGTTTTAAAGCTGGTGCACTTCGCCTTTCAGGAAGAAATTCTTTCTTTCCCTAAGCTAATCTACAGGGTTTTAAAGCTGGTGCACTTCGCCTTTCAGGAAGAAATTCTTTCTTTCCCTAAGCTAATCTACAGGGTTTTAAAGCTGGTGCGAAAGAAACCCCACAATGGAGACAGACTGGTCTTGTCATGAAAAGTTATAAACTATTTTTGCACTCGCTACACATTAAAATATGCACTGCATAATGTTCTTCCCCCCACCCCCTTCCGAAGACATTCTGAAAGAGACAAGCGATCAGGTGTTGTGTGGAAGTTGCCGGGCAACATTTTGTTGAGTATCTTCTGACACGGCTGCCTCTTCTAATTCTGTACTCATACTTTAGGCTCCAGCCTCTTTCTTCTGCCTCGTTTGTCTTCAAAGATCCGCTCTTTGGGATTCTCCATATATCAATGCTGGCAAAGTGCACTGATGTTTTCTGTCTCCCCCTCTCTCTCTCTCTCTCTCTCACTCTCTCTCTCTCACTCTCTCTCACTTAATCATTTGAATTTCTTCTTTTGCTTTTCGTTATTTTCTCTTCTACTTCCTCTCTTTCTTCCAATGCACTGAGTACTTTTCACATCCAGTGAAGAATACGAATAATCCGTAACTTAATGTTTCTCATTTTCCGAGCTAATTCCTACTTCTGTTCCTTTTTCCCTGGATAAATTTCCAGACCAAATTAAAAAGATCCCTTAATTGCAGGGTACGGCTGATCAGACTTTTAATCCGCCAGATGGGAGATGGCCGCATGGCCTGATCGGCAACCACGCCCACTGCGTGCCAGCTTTTGGAGGGTTTTCCCCCTCCTTGTTCATTTGCGTGTGTGAGTACTAGAGGCGTGCCAGAAATAACTTTCCAAAAACTGCTCCCATCTGATGGATATGGCAGATGCCAATTTGCCTGGAATGAGGTGCGCGTTGTACTCACAATTTTTCATAAAGTTGAAGGAAAATGTTGCCGTTCAAAGTCTCGAGAAGAACCCTGCTAGGAGAAATAAATGACCTGCAGAGATCTCCCTCTTTCCGTTAGGAGACCTCGAGATGGCCTCGAGTAGCCTGAGTTCAGTTTTTGTCCACCTCAAGAGCAACTTCCAGAAAGAGGTGAACGAGTGGAAAGCCGAGTATTTAGCGGGCTTTTGTTCAATCTTTCGAGGCAGCTGTTGGTTCTCATTGTCCTCGCGTGAAAAGGTAAATCCAAACAAAGAAATGGGAACTTCACAATCTGTGACTTGTAGTATCTGGCATTGTCAGCTTTCTAACTACGGAGTGATGGAGGAGAAAAAAAAAGCGCTATTATCAGCTTTCAATCTGTACAGGATAAAACAAATTAAGAGTGGACGCTGGAAACAAGAAACGTGATTTATGAACAACATGTGATATTTGATGTGTGATATGTGATGTCTGATGTGTTATGGGTGATTAATAGAATTTGGAATATAAAAAGAAACTCGTCTTCAGTGGAGATTTGGCTGTCCAAGTTGTGGGTGTTCTCTTCTGACAGTTCATCATCTGCACTAGTCCTAAACACTCTCAGCATTAGTTCTAGTATCTGTAATCAGTATCTTCTTGATTACAAACATCAGTGTCCAGACTAAAGCCTTGCCATAATTAATATGCCAGCGTCAGGGTTAGTGAACCATAGCTGACCAAGACCCTGTCCCACCTCTCTGTGGTACCCACAGTAACAAGCCTAGCCTAGCTAACAGGGCAGGGATCGCCATAGTCCCCATGGTGGTGGAGTTTGCTAAAGGAGCATCGCACACCCTCAGCTTTTTATCTGTGCTCTGGGACTGAAAAAATAGCCGCTGATACGATGATGTGCCTCAACATCTCCACAGCATCGGCTGCAAAGAACAACAGCTCGCAGTTACAGGGAGTTCGTACAAGTACAAGTAAACCCTTGGTCTTCTACATGGAGCAGAGTTCAAGTTTGTGGAACTTTCTCCATCTTCTGCGGATCGAGACTAGAAAAAAACTGACTTAAAAAGAAAAAAAATTCTGGACACTAGGAAGTGGAGAGTGGGGAGTAGGAAGTGGAGAGTGGGGAGTAGGAAGTGGGGAGTAATAAGTGAAGAGTGGGGAGTAGGAAGAGAAGACTGGGGAGTAGGAAGTGGAGAGTGGGGAGTAGGAGTGGAGAGTAGGGAGTGGGAAGTGGAGAATGAGGAGTTAGAAGTGCGAAGTGGAAAGTGGGGAGTGGGAAGTGGAGAGCGGGGAGTAGGAAATGGAGAGTGGGGAGTGGGGAGTGAAGAATGGGGAGTGGGAAGTGGAGAGCGGGGAGTGGGAAGTGGAGAGTGGGGAGTGGGAAGTGGGGAGTGGGAAGTGGGAAGTAGGAAGTGGAGAGTGGGGAGTAGGAAGTGAAGAGTGGGGAGTGGGTAGTAGGAAGTGGGGAGTGGGTAGTAGGAAGTGGGGAGTGGGTAGTAGGAAGTGGGGAGTGTGAATTTGAGACTAGGAAGTGGAGAGTAGGGAGTGGAGAGTAGGAAGTGGAGAGTGAGGAGTAGTAAGTGCAGAGTGGGGAGTGGGGAGTAGGAAGTGGGGAGTGTGAATTTAAGAGTAGGAAGTGGGGAGTGTGAATTTGAGAGTAGGAAGTGGAGAGCGGGGAGTAGGAAGTGGGAGAGTGGGAGTAGTTAATAGGAAGTGGAGAGTGGAGAGTGGAGAGTGGAGAGTAGGAAGTGGGAGAGTGGGAGTAGGGAGTGGAGAGTGGGGAGTAGGGAGTGGCGAGTGGGGAGTAGGAAGTGGAGAGTGGCGAGTACGAAGTGGAGAGTGGGGAGTAGGAAATGGAGAGTGGGGAGTAGGAAGTGGAGAGTGAGGCGTAGGAAGTGGAGAGTAGGAAGTGGAGATTGAGTTGTAGGAAGTGGAGAGTGGGGAGTAGGAAGTGGATAGTGGGGAGTATGGAAGTGGAGAGTGGGTAGTAGGAAATGGAGAGTGGGGAGTGGTTAGTAGGAAGTGAGGAGTGTGAATTTGCGAGTAGGAAGTGGAGAGTGGGGAGTGGAATGTAAGGAGTGGAGATTAGGAAGTAGGGAGCGTAGGGTGTATAGGGAGTTTAGAGTGGGTAAAATTTTAATCAGAAAAATGTGGGACAAGCAGCATACACATTCTGTGGCTGTAGTGGTGACTGCTGAATGGAAATAGTTTCTGTGTGAGTCGGAGAACTCTGTGTGAGTCGGAGAACTCTGTGTGAGTCGGAGAACTCTGTGTTCACAAAAGTTGGCAAGGAGCAAACTTGTGGGGCAGGAGAGAAAGCTCTTAGAAAACAGGAAATGTGCCTAGGATATCCGCCGAAACACAACAAAATAGGATCTTGTCAGGCAAGACTTAAAACAGAAGAGCAGAAAATAAACGACATAAGAGAATGTTACGTTACATTTCAGGAACAAAAATTAGGACTACATTTCGAGTTCGAAAGTTACTACTATATTTCAAGTGTGACTGTCAGATTACACCTCAGCTACAAAGTTAGGACTACATTTCTTTTACCTTATCTCTGTTTATCGTCTTCATTATCAACTCATGTCTACTGCCAAAATACCCGAAACCAGCGAGTACTTTCACGTGATCTTTTCGCTGCCTGCTCATAAAAACTCACTCCTATATCGACTTGGCTTACCCTGTGCTCTGCCCACCTAACATGTCTTCCGGCACGTTTTCAATTGTAATGCCTCGTCTAGTTTTCGCTGCTGTAATCATATATTTTTACTTAAACGAATTAGGAACATTTGAAATGTGATTACCTTCGCTCTGTGTTTATGTCTCTTCTGCTCACGAAATGCTATCATCTTCTTTTACCCTGACTATCCTGAATAAACATAATTTATCTGGACAGCCCGCCATTTTTGAAATCCAATAACAGAACGCGGCAAAGGTCCCTTTCATTACCAGCCCCCGCCGGGGTGAATACATTACCAAATTGAATCAGGAAGTGGAGTGAGAGGTCAGTTTGACCTGGCCCGGCCTGGAGTGGGCAATGATAGAAAGAAACATTTCTCCAGCGGCAAATTTCCCAGAATCTCCTCTATCATTGTTCACATCAAGTGCTTTTCACGTACAGACCGAGTGTAAATCTTTCCGTTATGACTGCCCCTTTCGTGCGAACATATTATTGGCTTTCCATGCAGAGAACAAATCCATAAACATCTTTCTCAGAGCTAGGTCTATATCAGAGGTTTCTAAACTCTTGTCATGATCCAAAATAGGGCCCCGTGGTGGGGGGTGGGGGGAAGGTCTGAGGTATGGCCGCAAGAGCATATTATGAGAAAGTATAAAAGGAAATTAATAATCAGTAATAATGAACATTTTAAGGACTTTAAATAAGATACTGCCTGTTTTATGTTTATATTTTATGTTTCAATTTTACATTTCTAGGAGATCCTACTACTTTATGTTTAAGTTATATTTTAAGGAAATCCTACTTCTTTATGTTTATGTTATATTTTAAGGAAATCCTACTTCTTTATGTTTATGTTATATTTTAAGGAAATTCTACTTCTTTATGTTTATGTTATATTTTAAGGAAACCCTACTTCTTTATGTTTATGTTATATTTTAAGGAAATCCTACTTCTTTATGTTTATCTTATATTTTAAGGAAATCCTACTTCTTTATGTTTATCTTATATTTTAAGGAAATCATACTTCTTTATGTTTATGTTATATTTTAAGGAAATCCTACTTCTTTATGTTTATATATATATTTTAAGGAAACCCTACTTCTTTATGTTTATGTTATATTTTAAGGAAATCCTACTTCTTTATGTTTATATATATATATTTTAAGGAAACTCTACTTCTTTATGTTTATGTTATATTTTAGGGTGATTCTACTACTATATGCTTATGTTATATTTTAGAATGATCTTACTAAATTTATTAAAGGAAATTCTCCTTTATGTTTGTAAACCTGAATACTAAAATATTATGAGAAAGTATAAAAGGAAATTAACAATCAGTAATAATGAAAATTTTAAGGAATTTGAAGGAGGTACTGCCTGTTTTATGTTTGTATTTTATGTTTCTATTTTACGTTTATGTTACATTTTTAGAAGATCCTACTACTTTATGTTTATGTTATATTTTAGGGTGATCTTTCTAAATTTATTAAAGGAAATTCTCAGTAATGATACTCGTTAGTATTAATTTAAGCATTTTTTAAAGACTAAAGTGCGATGTTGATTTTATTTATTATTTTCCTTGAATGACGTACCAGTACTGGTTTAGAATCGACCTCACAAAATGTTGGGGAACGTTGGTCTATATATAGCTTTATAAACAAATCCTCCTCTCTGAGATATCTTTCTCATTCTGCACAAACATCTTTCGCTTACGAAACTTTTTTCCAAATCCGTTTGAAAATTGTTCTTAAAACTTTCCTGCCAGTTTTCTTTTGCGTGTAGAAAGAAAGCAAAACCCACACAGCAAGCTTTTCTTTCCCCAAGATCTGTATGTAAAAAGAATGCTGGATCTTTTTCTTAACTCAAGATCTGTATGTAAAGACAACATTGGATCTTTTTTTTTTCTAAGTGGCCCGTGTGCAAGAAAGAACATTGGATATTTTTTCCTGCCCCCAAGATCTGTATGTAAGAAGAATGTTGGATCTTTTTCTTTCCTCATCATCTGTATCAAAAAAGAACATTGGATCTTAATTTCATTCCTCAAAATGTGCTAAATCTGTTAAGAACATTAGATCTTTTTTTAATCAAGATCTGCATATAAAAAAGAACATTGGATCTTATTCTTTACTAAAGATCCGCATTGTAAAAAAAAACATTGGATCTTAATCTTTCCTCAAGATATGGTTGTAAAAAAGAACATCAAATATTTTTACTTTCTGAAAGATCTGCCTGTCAAAAGAACAATGGATTTTTTTCTTTCCAAAGATCGTTTAAAAAAAAAACTGGACCTTTTTCGTCCCTCAAGATCTGCAAGTAAAAAAAGTTTAGTCCCTCAAGATCTGCAAGTAAAAAAGTTTAGTCCCTCAAGATCTGCAAGTTAAAAAAAAGTTTAGTCCCTCAAGATCTGCAAGTTAAAAAAGTTTAGTCCCTCAAGATCTGCAAGTAAAAAAGTTTAGTCCCTCAAGATCTGCAAGTTAAAAAAAAGTTTAGTCCCTCAAGATCTGCAAGTAAAAAAGTTTAGTCCCTCAAGATCTGTATGTAAAAAATATGGGGTCTTTTTCCTTCCTGAAGGTCTCTATGTAGGAACCACCCCCCCCCTCCAAAAACAAAAACAAAAACAACAAAAACACTCAGGATCTTTATTTACTTCCTTCTTTATATAGAAAAGATCTTCTGTTCTTAATGTGCCTCCAGCAAGGAAGAATGAAAGATGGAGTGATGACGGGCAGAATGTGAATCGGGACTGTGTGCCCAATTCTTTATCTTTTAAAGATCATTCATTCATTCATCCCAGTATCAAATTAATAATAATAATAACAAATGTATTGTTTCTGCAATAACTTTACATTAGCCCCACTCTCTGACATCCAAACTGGTCTCCAGCTGCACGTCCTACATACATGTCGACCTGACCCAGCGTCTTTGTGCTCGCCCACAGACACCTGCTCTGAATACTGAAGAGCTTCATACATAAGATAGGCGCGTATAGCAGAATATATACGTGTATAGCAGAATATATACGTGTATAGCAGAAGATATATACTCTTATATCTAGAAAGGCCGGCAAGAATGTAACCTTCAAGTGGAACTTTCAGCAACACACGCTTCTGCTGTAGATCTGTTGATTTCTATTGCTGCTTTATTGCTTTCTCTTGCCTATTTATTACATTCTGTTGCACATTTATTACTTTATGTTGGTTATTTATTATCTTCTGTTGTATATTTATTGCTTTCTGTTAATTATCTATAGAATGTACCGGTGCTTGTATCTTGCGTCACTTACAGAAATAACAATTTTAGTGTTCTTGTTCTGACTCCAAAAAGTGTGCAGAGGAGAGAGAAAGAGAGAGAGAGAAGAGAGAGAGGAGAGAGAAGGGAGAGAGAAGAGAGAGACAGAGAGAAGAGAGAGAGAAGAGAGAGACAGAGAGAGAAGAGAGAGACAGAGAGAAGAGAGAGAAGAGAGAGACAGAGAGAGAAGAGAGAGAAGAGAGAGACAGAGAGAGAAGAGAGAGAGGAGAAAGAAGAGAAAGAGGAGAGATAAGAGAGAGACAGAGAGAGAAGCGAGAGGAGAGAGAGAAGAGAGAGAGGAGAGAGAGAAGAAAGGGGGAGAAGAGAGAGACAGAGAGAGAAGAGAGAGAAGAGAGAGAGGAGAGAGAAGAGAAGAGAGAGAGGAGAGAGAACAAAGAGACAGAGAGAGAGGAGAGAGAAGAGAGACAGAGAGAGAGAGAAGAGAGACAGGAGAGAGAAGAGAGAGACATAGAAAGAGAAGAGAGAGAGAGAAGAGAGAGAGAAGACTTTCGAGAAGCCACGATGGCAGGCAAACAAAAAATGGAGTTGTATAATGAAGAAGACGCAAAACAAGATGTACGGTTTGAGTGATATGAATAATGTCAAGGTAAAACAAGATGTAAGGTTTGAGTGATAACAATAATGTCAAGGTAAAACAAGATGTAAGGTTTGAGTGATAACAATAATATCAAGGTAACCAAGATGTCTAAATTTGAAGGATGACGATAATGTCAAAGTAACCAAGATGTCTAAGTTTGAAGGATGACGATAATGTCAAGGTAACCAAGACGTCTAAGTTTGAAGAACGACGATAAAGTCAAGGTAGCGAAGACGTCTAAGTCTCATGGATAGCGATAATGGTAAGGAAATGAAGATGTCAGGAGATTGATTGATTGATTGATTTTTGATTGATTGATTGATTGATTGATCTATATTTCAAAAGGGTTAAGAATTGGGGACGAGAGAGAAGGAACGAGTCTTGTGTAACAAAGAAGAGGTGGAGATAGGCAAGTTTCTTCTCAGAACTTGATGTCTGATGGTCACATTATTCATTCTCAGCCTGGAAATTAACACAGAACTAATGAAGAACCGGGAAAACAGAACTCTGATTAACAGAAGGAAAATAGAATTAATAAAAGAGGGAGAATACTGGAAAATCTGAAAGAGTGGATGAAGGAAAGTTCTGGAATTTTAGAGAATATCATGGAACAGTTTAGAACAATCTGCGGGGGCAGGATGGAGGAAGGGGAGGGATCTTGTTTAAGGAGGTCAAGCCAGGAAGAAAATGTGCAGATTTAAGCAATGTTTTTTATGAGGTCGGGGCGGCAAGAGGCGGATGACCCTACGAGTGGAGGTTCTTGTGTCTGAGGCAGCAATGGAGGGTCAGAGGTCACTGTATTAATCAGCATGCGTCCGTACCCGCAGCCACCAGCGGAGAACTTGTGTGAGTGGAGCAGGCTGAAGTGGGTCTCACCCCTGACGGCGTTGGGTTTGGGGGAGGGGCGGGGGGTGAACGAACAAAGAAACCCAAAATGACGGCATTTAACAAAACTAGGGCCAGGCAACCGTTGGAGAAAGAGCAGGGACAAAAAAGAAGAAAGCAAAAGAGTGGCAATGGCTGTCGTCATTTAGCCTGGTGACCTCCTGTGGCTTCTCTAACTTGCCTAGAAACTTAACATTCTCTGCTTCTCTAACTTGCCTAGAAACTTAACATTCTCTGCTTCTCTAACTTGCCTAGAAACTTAACATTCTCTGCTTCTCTAACTTGCCTAGAAACTTAACATTCTCTGCTTCTCTAACTTGCCTAGAAACTTAACATTCTCTGCTTCTCTAACTTGCCTAGAAACTTAACATTCTCTGCTTCTCTAACTTGCCTAGAAACTTAACATTCTCTGCTCACTGAGTGAACGTCGGAGATGAACGGCTTGGCTGAAATGACAACAGCCCGGGGAAAGAAAGGAGGTTCAAACCTAGAAGTTCATGTGGAAGTTAAACAAGTTTACACAAAACACGATGAAGTCGTCGTCGTCGTCGTCATCGTCATCGTCATCATCATCATCATCATCATCATCACGGCACGCCAGAGTTCTTACGCGCCTCTAAATGCCCGCGCTTCGTGACATCCTGCGAGCTCGCAGACAAATGACCTAAGTTGAGTGACAGTTGTTCTTATGTTCTTAAATCTGGGAAGAAATAACACAGAAAATACGAGCTACGGAATATGTTTTGTGGTCCTAGCACTTCATATTTCTAGCAATTCCCATTCCTAGCACTTCATATTCCTAGTAATTCCCATTCCTAGCACTTCACGTTCCTAGCCATTCAGATATTGTAATCGTTCCTTGCATGATACGCCTTCTAATATTTTACTAATTACCCGCTTCTAGCCATTTCCAAGCGAAGACCCTGGCTTATTTGACAGTCAACAGCCTGTAGCTACTATGCTAGAGTCCTAAAATCCTGCTCCCAATCCGACACCATACTGTGTCTCAACACCTTCACCGCATCCGCTGCAAAGAATCCCAACTCGCAACTGCATTGAGATTGAAGAAGAAGAAGAAGAAGAATTTCTAACATATTCTCAGCAGATCAGTTGTTATACCTTTCACGCCAGCGTCAGGGAGTTTCATCACGTCAGTTATAAGTGTAGCATAAGAGTTTCATCACGTCAGTTATACATGTAAGATAAGAGTTTCATCACGTCAGTTATAAGTGTAGCATAAGAGTTTCATCACGTCAGTTATAAATGTAACAAAAGAGTTTCATCACGTCAGTTATAAATGTAACATAAGAGTTTCATCACGTCAGTTATAAATGTAACATAAGAGTTTCATCACGTCAGTTATAAATGTAACAAAAGAGTTTCATCACGTCAGTTATAAATGTAACAAAAGAGTTTCATTACGTCAGTTATAAATGTAACATAAGAGTTTCATCAGGTCAGTTATAAATGTAACATAAGAGTTTCATCACGTCAGTTATAAATGTAACATAAGAGTTTCATCACGTCAGTTATAAATGTAACAAAAGAGTTTCATTATGTCAGTTATAAATGTAACATAAGAGTTTCATCACGTCAGTTATGAATGTAACACAAGAGTTTCATCATGTCAGTTATAAATGTAACAGAAGAGTTTCATCAAGTCAGTTATAAATGCAACAAAATAATTTCGTCACGTCATTTATAGACGCAACCATAGTCTCGTCACATCACGTATAAATGGGACTGTTATATTACATTAGGCACTGCTCTCGTCGTTGCTGTAATAAGCCAAATTTGAGGGAGGCACAAAATCACAAGGAACCAGTCACTCAAAACCAGTTAAGTCAAGTTTAACCATGTTATGCCACGGATGTAACCATGTTATGCCACGGATGTAACCAGGTGATTTGCTGTTAGTCTCCATATTTTCTTTGATATGTCGACACACTAGAGGATGATGTGGTCAGCGTCAGGCCGACCGAGTTTCCTTCCCCTGCTCCAGAAAAAGTCAGGTACCCATTTCTATAGCTGTATGGAGGGTGTGGCTTACTGCCGGATGTGAAAGAAAAGGGCAAAACATCACGTAAGTAGGAGCTAGTAGCGTGATGATGTCATATCAGACAACTGTAGCAATGTCATGTCAGACAACTGTAGCAATGTCATGTCAGACAACTGTAGCAATGTCATGTCAGACAACTGTAGCGTGAGATAAATGATGTCATATCAGACAACTGTAGCAATGTCATGTCAGACAACTGTAGCGTGAGATAAATGATGTCAGACAACTGTAGCGTGAGATAAATGATGTCAGACAACTGTAGCGTGAGATAAATGATGTCAGACAATTGCAGTGTAAGATAAATGATGTCAGACAACTGTAGTGAAGTAGTGTTAGTCAACTGTAGTATGATATAAGTGATATCAGACAACTGTAGTGTGAGATAAATCATATCAGATAACTGTAGTGTGAGATAAATCATATCAGACAAGTGTGAGATAAATGTTATATCAGACGACTGTAATGTGAGATAAGTAATATTAGATAACAATTGTGAAATAAGTGACGTCAGGTAACTAGTGGTAATGCGAGATAACTAGTTTGAGATAACTCATGTCAGATAACTAGTGTGAGATAACTCATGTCAAATAGTGTGAGATAAGTGATGTCAGATAACTAGTGTGGGATGTTGGACCAAGTGTCTTAGTACTTATGGATTTCGCTATAAAAATAGAAAGTTCCTGAAATCTGTGTTTTCAAAACTTGATTCAAAATCATCATCTTGTGCCACTGCCTCTGATAAGTTCGATTAGACTTGATCATCAATTTTCTGTCAAGTAGAATGATTGCTGTCAAAGTTCCCCTAAGTTGAATGATTACTGTCAAAGTTTCCTTAAATGGAATGATTACTGTCAAAGGTCCCCTAAGTAGAATGATTACTGTCACAGTTACCTTACATGGAATGATTGCTATCAAAGATTCCCTAAGTGGAATAATTACTGTCAAAGTTCCCCTAAGTAGAATGATTACTGTCAAAGTTCCCTTAAATTATTACTGCCAAAGTTCCCTTAAGTGGAATCATTACTGTCAAAGTTCCCCTGAGTAGAATCATTACTGTCAAAGTTCCCCTAAGTAGAATGATTGCTGTCGAAGTTCCCCTAAGTGGAATGATTACTGCTCTACATCTCTTGACCTTGTCCACAAACTTGTTTTGTTTTTTCTTTCTTCTTGTTACTTCTCTTTAACTTCTCTCTCCATAATGATTTCTCCATATTTTTTATAACACAGATTAAAACTTGAAGCAATAATAATAATAATAATTCTGTGACATATTCACAAGGAAGGTAGATTCAATGGTCCTATGTTCTTTGTTCTCACAGTGCAGCCCACCATGCTGAATTCGGGCTTTTCAATGTTTCCCGCCAGTCTATACCTTTGTCCTCCTTGTGCTGTTTTTCCCGTGAACTTTTTTCCTGTAGTACGGTCTTCATTGCTGTGTTATATTCCTTGATACGACCGGAATATTCTACCTGTCTCCTTCTAAAGTTTTATTTCTCTTTGTGGTTTCACTTGACGCAGTTTTCTTTGTTGCATTTTCTGTCCATGAGAATCTTCACGTTCCTTCTTACACGACAGATCTTCAAGCGCCTTGAACTGAAATATGTCGAATATCTGTTCGTGGTTAGATTCTTTCCCAGTTTAGATTGTTCTAGTCCTTCTTATAGATTGTTCTAGTCCTCCTGTACTAGACATCTTGGCGTCCACGAAGTACTCCCCATTCTTGAAGTGCTGGAACGTTTATGTTACATTCTGTTTTTTTGTTTACTCAGCATTGTCTCTAAATGGTCTCCACACTTCCTGTCTCTGCTAGAAGCAATTTTGAGAAGTGTCTCCACTTGTCCGCAGCATCAGACGAACACTTGAAAAAACTCATAGACATTTGTGGAGTCTGTAAAATGAAAGTTTTGTCTTTTTTTTTTTTTTCAAAGGCAGAAACCTGGATGTGGGATAGAACATTTTACACTTAACGGGTGTAGAACTTTTTTTTCCTTTTGTTTTCTATTTCTGACATTCTCATCAAATATTGTTGGCCATGTCAGATGTTATAGCGTCATAAGTATAACGATGGGGGCAGTTTTCTTATAACTGCTGTAAGGTTACTGATACATCAAAAGCTTAAATTTCTTCTTCCAGCAAGTGGCTGGATGTGTTTTATGTCGTGATACTCGGCCTCCGTGTTTTATGTCGTGATACTCGGCCTCCATGTTTTATGTCGTGATACTCGGCCTCCATGTTTTATGTCGTGATACTCGGCCTCCATGTTTTATGTCGTGATACTCGGCCTCCATGTTTTATGTCGTGATACTCAGCCTCCATGTTTTATGTCGTGATACTCGGCCTCCATGTTTTATGTCGTGATACTCGGCCTCCATGTTTTATGTCGTGATACTCGGCCTCCATGTTTTATGTCGTGATACTCGGCCTCCATGTTTTATGTCGTGATACTCGGCCTCCATGTTTTATGTCGTGATACTCGGCCTCCATGTTTTATGTCGTGATACTCGGCCTCCATGTTTTATGTCGTGATACTCGGCCTCCATGTTTTATGTCGTGATACTCGGCCTCCATGTTTTATGTCGTGATACTCGGTTTCCATGTTTTATGTCGTGATACTCGGTTTCCATGTTTTATGTCGTGATACTCGGCCTCCATGTTTTATGTCGTGATACTCGGTTTCCATGTTTTATGTCGTGATACTCGGCCTCCATGTTTTATGTCGTGATACTCAGCCTCCATGTTTTATGTCGTGATACTCGGCCTCCATGTTTTATGTCGTGATACTCAGCCTCCGTGTTTTATGTCGTGATACTCGGCCTCCATGTTTTATGTCGTGATACTCGGCCTCCATGTTTTATGTCGTGATACTCAGCCTCCGTGTTTTATGTCGTGATACTCGGTTTCCATGTTTTATGTCGTGATACTCGGCCTCCATGTTTTATGTCGTGATACTCAGCCTCCGTGTTTTATGTCGTGATACTCGGCCTCCATGTTTTATGTCGTGATACTCGGCCTCCATGTTTTATGTCGTGATACTCAGCCTCCGTGTTTTATGTCGTGATACTCGGTTTCCATGTTTTATGTAGCTCGCGATAATTCTTCTTCTTCTTCCTCCTCTGTATTTACAATGTATTTTTATTTATGTATATGTCTGCGTGTGTATGTGTGCGTGAGTGCTATTTTATTAGGCTAATGACTTCTTCTCTTTTACCTTGAATGTAGTAGCTAAATCTTACACTCTTTTGATATGTTTTTCCTAATTTAATTTGTATTTTTGTACTAAATCAAGTGTGTGGGAAGAATGAAAGATGGAGTGATGAAGGGCAGAATGTAAGACGGGCCTGCGTGCCCAATTCTTTACCCTTGAAAAATAAAGATTATTCATTCATTCATTCATTCATTCATTCATTCTTCTTCTTCTTCTTCTTCTTCTTCTTCAGCTTTACGAGCTATTAAGGCTCATTGCTGCAGATAACGTTCATCTCTATTCTTCTCTATCCCTAATCTTCTCTCACCATTTGATGACACAATTTTTTTGTATATCCTCTTCTATGTCGTCTTTCCATCTCTGTCTTGGTCTACCCCTTGGTCTTGTTTCCCTCATCTCTTGTGCATCCATCATTTTCGTTTGTCTGTTCTCTACCATTCTTTCTACATGCCTCAGCCAGCGTAGACTGTTCAGTTTCAAGATATTTATAATTCGTTGGGATTTAAATAATCTGTTCAGTTCAGTGTTCTTTCTAGCTCTCCATTCTCCACTGTTGGTATCCTTTATGGGCCCAAAGATTCTTCTTACGATCTTGTTCTCAAAGATCTGCGATTGTCGTTCATCTTTCTTTGTTGTACTCCACATTCCTGATCCATACATGACAACCGGTCTTATCATAACGCAGTGTTAGATAGTTACGATGTGGAAGAAATCTGTTTCATTGACGCTCTGTTATCTTCAGAAACTTAATTAAGCAAAGTCTAGGCCAGTCTTGTGTCAGCCTGGACTTGGGACCAGGATGCTACTGCAGCCGACGTGGCGAAGTTGTCTGAGCACAAGCACCGCGTCTGATGGGGTAAGAGTGGGTTACGGCGGTGTACAGAACCGGAATGGAGCTGACAAATCGGAAAAAGTGCAATGCTTCTTAGCATACTCCACCACTTTGGAGACCATCGCGATCTCTGCCACACCAGCCAGTCTGGGTCTGTTACTGGGAGCCTCAACTAAGAGATGGGATGGTGTCTTGGCCAGGTCGGGTGTCTTGGCCAGGTTGAGTCTCTTACTAGGAACACCAACTAAGAGATGGGATGGTGCCTTGGCCAGGTCGGGTGTCTTGGCCAGGTTGAGTCTCTTACTAGGAACACCAACTAAGAGATGGGGTGGTGTCTTGGCCAGGTTGAGTCTCTTACTAGGAACACCAGCTAAGAGATGGGATGGTGCCTTCGCCAGGTTGGGTGTCTTGGCCAGGTTGAGTCTCTTATTAGGAACACCAACTAAGAGATGGGGTGGTGTCTTGACAAGATCTGTCTCGCCTGTCCTAACACGGTGCAGTTATTCTAGCACATTTGCTTTTGAGTGTTTTTTTTTTATGAATTATAAAAATTTCTCTGTCGGAAGTCCCATCACTTCATATGTCTTGCCCGCCATCTCTCCATCAAAAGTCCTAAGTCCCAACAGCTCACACATGCTGGCCATATCTCTGTCTGCTACTGAATGGATGTTCCTGCTCCTCCAAGAATCCAATTACTTGCGGTAATGACAAAATAAACATGGCTGCCAACAGCTGTTGAGTCCTGCCACCGACAGTGACCGGTCAAGACACTTCACTAACAAAACCAACACTTCCCAGCTTCTGCCTGTGACATCAGTCCCAATCACTCCTTGCTGGGCGTGGCCACATTAGCATACACGATCTTCCGGCCCTGACTGTACTCCGACACTACATGTCTCCACGGTAAGGCTGGCTTCTTGCTTTAGCAGACATGTCGGTTCCAAGTATGAGGAAATGAACGAGAAAAAAAAGGGGGGGGGGGAGGTGGGGAAAAGGGGGGGGGGGGTAAGAATGCCACTAGAAACAAGCACTGAGTTCAGCATGAGAAACAAGCACTGAATTCAGCATGAGAAACAAGCACTGAATTCATCATGAGAAACAAGCACTGAATTCAGCATGAGAAACAAGCACTGAATTCAGCATGAGAAACAAGCACTGAATTCAGCATGAGAAACAAGCACTGAATTCAGTTACAAACGCGGAGATTTCTTCGTAACTGTGCCCATTTGTATGTATGTAAGTGCTGGATAAGAAAATATGTATGTCCTTTAATTCAAAATTCTAGATCCCGACGCTGTACTCCTGTTCTCGTAATCCCATATTCGTCGAATTTAACTTTTTTTTTCTGTTCCCGTTCATCCACTGAAAACAGTGTGTTGTGATGCGCCTGGTCTTGCAGGTGAACTTAGTCACGCGAAACCCAGGCCACATGTCTTCATAGACAAGGGTTTCCACCGAGTTTGTGGCACAGTAATAGCTGCTACACTGTCCTGCCACGACGAAACCGGTTCAGCACGTCTCCACGTCCTGTAGCCTTAAAAACGTGATACCTGCGTCATAGAAGGTGACACAAAGGAACAAGCTTAAAAAACGTGATACCTGTGTCCTAAAAGGCAACACAAAGGAACAAGCTTAAAAAACGTGATACCTGTGTCCTAAAAGGCAACACAAAGGAACAAGCTTAAAAAACGTGATACCTGTGTCCTAAAAGGCAACATAAAGAAACAAGCTTAAAAAACGTGATACCTGTGTCCTAAAAGGCAACACAAAGGAACAAGCTTAAAAAACGTGATACCTGTGTCCTAAAAGGCAACACAAGGAACAAGCTTAAAAAACGTGATACCTGTGTCCTAAAAGGCAACACAAGGAACAAGCTTAAAAAACGTGATACCTGTGTCCTAAAAGGCAACACAAGGAACAAGCTTAAAAAACGTGATACCTGTGTCCTAAAAGGCAACACAAAGGAACAAGCTTAAAAAACGTGATTCCTGCGTCATAGAAGGCAACACAAAGGAACAAGCTTAAAAAACGTGATACCTGTGTCCTAAAAGGCAACACAAAGGAACAAGCTTAAAAAACGTGATTCCTGTGTCCTAAAAGGCAACACAAAGGAACAAGCTTAAAAAACGTGATACCTGTGTCCTAAAAGGCAACACAAAGGAACAAGCTTAAAAAACGTGATTCCTGCGTCATAGAAGGCGACACAAAGGAACAAGCTTAAAAAACGTGATACCTGTGTCCTAAAAGGCAACACAAGGAACAAGCTTAAAAAACGTGATTCCTGTGTCCTAAAAGGCAACACAAAGGAACAAGCTTAAAAAACGTGATACCTGTGTCCTAAAAGGCAACACAAAGAAACAAGCTTAAAAAACGTGATTCCTGCGTCATAGAAGGCGACACAAAGGAACAAGCTTAAAAAACGTGATACCTGTGTCCTAAAAGGCAACACAAGGAACAAGCTTAAAAAACGTGATACCTGTGTCATAGAAGGCGACACAAAGGAACAAGCTTAAAAAACGTGATACCTGTGTCCTAAAAGGCAACACAAGGAACAAGCTTAAAAAACGTGATTCCTGCGTCCTAGAAGGCAACACAAGGAACAAGTTTCTGTAACTCCTGTCAGTCAAAATATGGAAAAACTCTTGTAACTTGTCTTCACAACAGTGCAGGAAGTAAACAGTCTTACGGCATTTAAAGGATACAGGACGTAAACACTTTTATGACCAGACAATTAAACAACACAGAAAGTAAACAGTGTTACGACAATCAAACAACAAACACCTAATGGAAAGAAAAATATTGAAAATACTTCGCAAACTCTCAGACACAACCGAAGCTATTCATTCTGCGGCATACTGGGACAATATTACAAAAATGTATTGTCAGCTATACGGCATTATAGAAAAATAATTATACACAATATTATCAGTACAACCAATATACAAACAACGATATCAATGATATAAATAAAAAACGTGAATCCCAAACTATATAAGAAACAGAATTCAGTTCATGTGACGGGAATGTCAGGAAAGTATCAGGACAAAATCAAGAATTTACAGCAAGAAGGAGGGGGAGTACAGAGAGAGAGAGAGAGAGAGAGAGAGAGATAACGATGTTCAGGCACAGTGTTTGGAGGAGGGAGAGAAGAGAGAAGCTTTGGACAAATAAAAGGAGTGAAGAAAAAAAGGTTGAAAAAAAGGTTCAAGAATAGTTACAGAAAAGGAGTGTCCGCTATGCTTAATAAATTATAACTGTCACAGCTTTCTTTTGTTTCGCAAATTCCAGAATTCTTTCATTATCTTTGCTAGGAAACCCAGTTATCATTCTCCAAGAATGTAAGACATCTGTAGCAACTGTGCTGTCCGTTTGGAAAAATCCATTTTCTCCATTCTATTTCTAGATTATCTCCCGTAATTTGCCCGATTACTCCCCTTATCGTAACTAGTGCGCATGCGTAACATGCTAACCTGGAATGTTGAGTTTGAGAGAAGAAGAAGAAACATAGAAATGGGCAAAGATGAGATTCTCGCGAACGTGCTGAGATGGAAGGACGCAAGTTAGGGATCTACGACGCTGTGGTAACTTCCATCCTTGATTGCATGTAGCGACTGTAACTTCGGTAAAAAATAAAAACTGCATGTAATATAACCAGAGTTGGTTGTCATGACTACATGCAAACTATGGCATCTCGATGTAAATGCTAACTTCAGAGGGTGAAGGTAAAGATTGGAAAAATATGTGAGCACTGAGTCGGATAGGGAGTGAGCCGTAGAAAGCATGTTTTAAATCTTCTTAAGGAACTATGCAGTAGATTTCGGTCTCAACATTCACTCATTTGGCATACATTCACAATCTTTTGGTCTGAATGTCCACTCACTTGGCATACATTCACATTCTGTTAGTCTCAACGTCCACTCACTTGGCATACATTCACAATCTTTTGGTCTGAATGTCCACTCACTTGGCATACATTCACATTCTGTTAGTCTCAACGTCCACTCACTTGGCATACATTCACAATCTTTTGGTCTGAATGTCCACTCACTTGGCATACATTCACAATCTTTTGGTCTGAATGTCCACACACTTGGCATACATTCACAATCTTCTGGTCTGAATGTCCACTCACTTGGCATACATTCACAATCTTTTGGTCTGAATGTTCACTCACTTGGCATACATTCACATTCTGTTAGTCTCAACGTCCATTTACTTGGCATACAGTGACAAACTTTTCAGCCTCACCGTCGGAATACTTGACATACTTTTCACTTGACATTTTGTCTAGCATCATCAAAAAGAATACATAAATCTTTGTCGCGCTTACCCAGCTATAGCAGCGTCCATTTTTTTCGCGAGCAACGAAAGAAGGAGAGAGAAAGAGAGAGAGAGAGAAAGAGAGAGGAGGGGGCAGCGAGAGAGATGATAATGATGACGATGACAATAATTTTTAGTCGCTGGCCTGGCCGTTGTTCAGGTAAACCAACAGCTCTTACAAGAGACACGTCCAGTCACTTACTGCACGAGTGCCTAAGACTGGCAGGCCGACTCAACCAGACCTGGTCATATATCCCAGGACATGAAGCAAAGTTGTGTAACTGTCACAGCAAAATTGTGTAAATATCACAGCAAAGTTGTGTAACTGTCACAGCAAAGTTTTGCAACTGTCACAGCAAAGTTGTGTAACTGTCACAGCAAAGTTGTGTAAATGTCACAGCAAAGTTGTGTAACTGTCACAGCAAAGTTGTGTAACTGTCACAGCAAAGTTTTGCAACTGTCACAGCAAAGTTGTGTAACTGTCACAGCAAAGTTGTGTAAATGTCACAGCAACGTTTTGCAACTGTCACAGCAAAGTTATGTAACTGTCACAGCAAAGTTTTGGAACTGTCACAGAACTCATGGAAACTTCACTGTGGCGGATGTAGTCCAAATCTTCAACTTAAAGATTTAGTCCAAATCTTCAACTTAACGCAGACATAAAGATTTAGTCCAAATCTTCAACTTAACGTAGACATAAAGATTTAGTCCAAATCTTCAACTTAACGTAGACAAATCTTCAACTTAACGTAGACATAAAGATTTAGTCCAAATCTTCAACTTAACGTAGACAAATCTTCAACTTAACGCAAACATAAAGATTTAGTCCAAATCTTCAACTTAACGCAGACATAAAGATTTAGTCCAAATCTTCAACTTAACGGAGACATAAAGATTTAGTCCAAATCTTCAACTTAACGTAGACAAATCTTCAACTTAACGTAGACAAATCTTCAACTTAACGTAGACAAATCTTCAACTTAACGTAGACAAATCTTCAACTTAACGTAGACAAATCTTCAACTTAACGTAGACAAATCTTCAACTTAACGTAGACATGATGATAAAAAATGGTAAATAAGTGGAAGGTACGAGAACAAAGAACATGTTGGAGGACATGTACAGAGATACTCACGCGCGTACGCACACCCATATCCAAAATGCAGCACAGTGAACTAATATCACACAGCACAGTGAACTAATATCACACAGCACAGTGAACTAATCTCACACAGCACAGTGAACTAATCTCACACAGCACACTGAACTAATCTCACACAGCACAGTGAGCTAATCTCGCACAGCACAGTGAGCTAATCTCGCACAGCACAGTGAGCTAATCTCGCACAGCACAGTGAGCTAATCTCGCACAGCACAGTGAGCTAATCTCGCACAGCACAGTGAGCTAATCTCGCACAGCACAGTGAGCTAATCTCACACAGCACACAGAACTAATCTCGCACAGCACACTGAACTAATCTCACACAGCACAGTGAACTAATCTCACACAGCACAGTGAACTAATCTCACACAGCACACTGAACTAATCTCACACAGCACACTGAACTAATCTCACGCTGCACAGTGAACTAATCTCACACAGCACAGTGAACTAATCTCACGCTGCACAGTGAACTAATCTCACACAGCACACTGAACTAATCTCGCACAGGACAGTGAACTAATCTCACACAGCATAGTGAACTAATCTCACACAGCACACTGAAATAATCTCACACAGCACACTGAACTAATCTCACACAGCACACTGAACTAATCTCACACAGCACACTGAACTAATCTCACACAGCACAGTGAACTAATCTCACGCTGCACAGTGAACTAATCTCACACAGCACAGTGAACTAATCTCACGCTGCACAGTGAACTAATCAGGCTATTAACGTACATACCCTGGTAACTGCCGCTGTAAAAGTAAAGTTCCCGCTGAGATGGACGGAGTATTAACGAAAAGAGATACAAACTTTGACGAGTCTTAACTTTCACAAAACTCGCAGGATTTTTACAATATACAAAATTAGTCTGGTCACGTGGTTGAAGTTAAGTTTTCTTTTTATCGCTTCTCATTATCGCGCATTGGATAACGTTTTGTTGTTTTAAATTACCAATATATTTTTCTGTAAAGAAGGTTCAATCTTACAAACCTTGATTCAGGAACTGCATAATCGCCTTTTTGACACTGGATTAAAAATATCTAAGGAGGGTTGTTCTTACACATTACAGCAGAAAAAAAGTAAAGGTAGGCCGGCTGTTCCTACACATTACAGCAGAAAAAAAGTAAAGGTAGGACGGCTGTTCTTACACATTACAGCAGAAAAAAAGTAAAGGTAGGACGGCTGTTCTTACACATTACAGCAGAAAAAAGGTAAAGGTAGTAGGGATCTTCTTTACAACAGAAAAAGTAATGCTGTGAAGATTGTTTCTAAACATTACACCAGAATTAGTAAAGTTCCCAGTTATGAACAATGTTTGAAAGGACATGAAAGAATCACATTTTGAAAAATTTAACATGAAAAAAAAAAAACCGCACATTTTGCAAGATTTAACATGAAAGAGTAACATTTTGAAAGAGTTGCGCAACGTAACCACTTTCTGTAGAAAAGCTGTGCCTAATTGTTTTGTTTTTATTTTTCTGAAAATTACGTTTGGGAAAAAATGTACACAATGTTTGGTTTCTCACTGCACTCACCACGGCCAGTCCATTTGGAAAAGAGGGAAATGATGGAAGGGGGGGGGGGGGAGGGAAGACAGGCGTGGGGAAGTTCTTAAGTATGTAAATTTCTGCAACAGAAAAACCATTCATTCAGTTATGTCTTACACAATGTACACAGCTTTGACACATGACGAGAAGTTCAACATCAGGACAACAACGTTTCTTAACTCTTAACACTTTCAGCAACTCTAGTCTGAAGATAAGATTTTAACGCAGGACTTTGCTTCTAAAAAAAAAAAAGAACCCACTGGATAAGAAAATATTAATTTGTAGTTTTGTAATCTTTTAATCCCTTATACTTCGTTATCTAAATTTATCATCTATCACAGCGGTTCTCAAACTGCCCGAGGAGCAAGGTTAGATTACACAGAGCGAAAGAAATGTGTCAAACGTTTTATCGACACCAAGTGAGGGGGAGGGGGCGGGGCGGACGGCGGAGGGGAAGGATATGGAGGGGTGGAAGGGTGCTTAGGCTAAATATCAGCTGACTTAAGGGTCCATAGCCTCAAATAGCTTGGGAGCCGCTGCTAAATTACTGAATCGTGTCTCTCGTGTTTGTCTGCTTGTGAGACGTTTGGAAAGCAAATATCCATGTATTGTATGAAAATGCAGACACTGAATAAAGAAATGTGTGTAACAGAAACAAAATACACGCAGATTTATGTAAAAGCTTGCACTTGGTCACGTGAGAAGCACTCATGAATGAATAATTTAGGCAAAAATCTATTTATATTTCACCCCTCCCTCCTCTACAACAAACAAACAAAAAAAAAACGTTTTCATGGACTATGTCCAAAGGCTAACTTAAACTGACTTTATATAATCAGTGCGCCTTTAAACTCTAACTTAAACTGACTTTATATAATCAGTGCGCCTTTAAACTCTAACTTAAACTGACTTTATATAATCAGTGCGCCTTTAAACTCTAACTTAAACTGACTTTATATAATCAGTGCGCCTTTAAACTCTAACTTAAACTGACTTTATATAATCAGTGCGCCTTTAAACTCTAACTTAAACTGACTTTATATAATCAGTGCGCCTTTAAACTCTAACTTAAACTGACTTTATATAATAAGTGAGCCTTTATAATCTAACTTTAACTGATTTTATATAATCAGAGCTCCATTAAACTCCAAGTGGCACAATGCCTAATCTGACTGTTAAAATTAAGCACTGTAGGAAGTGATGATCTCAGCAGTAGCAGGAAGTGCAGCAGGGAATGGAGCAGGGAGTGCAGCAGGGAATGGAGCAGGGAGTGCAGCAGGGAATGCAGCAGGGAGTGCAGCAGGGAATGGAGCAGGAAGTGCAGCAGGGAATGGAGCAGGAAGTGCAGCAGGGAAGAGCTTTTCAGATGTTCCGAACACGGATCTGAGGTACGGAAGTTAAGACTGACTGTCTCTGTAATCCGTCTCAGAGTCTGGTACATCATTAAGATACGCCCTGGTGTCTGGGAGGATAGAGACTTTTTCCGCTAGACCTAGAAAGACTTCATAAAACATGGAATGCAGAACGATGGATCAGGGTCGCTGTTATTATATTGTTTAGCACAGGAGCTAGCAAAGAAAGATTTGTATCTAGCAAGACTGAAACATTCAGATTAACTGGAAGAACTTGTGAACCCGCATTGTAAGAAGTAAACATTCTCCCAATTATAGAAACAGAGAAACTTTTATGTTTAAAATAAAAAAAAACAACCAACAACAGGCGGACTAGCTGACGCCATGTTGTATCACTTCAGCACGCGCTTGTTTGAGGCCGGGGATTTTAATGGGAGTTACTGTAGGCTGTCCATACCAGCATGAAATTATTTCATGCCGAGACTGTCTTCAAAAGCATGAAATTATTTCATGAAAAGATATGTGAAAACTTTAAAGGCAGATGAAAAAAAAATAAACAAAGAAAGAGGCTTATCGATATAATAAAGAGAAATAGGAAACAAAATACCACAACTGACGGAGGCAGAATTTAAACTATAAACAATGATCTCATCTGAATTCTCCACATTCGGGGATGTTTCCATCTCCCCCCACCTTCTCTCTCTCTCTCTCTCTCGCTCTTTCCTCCTCCTATCCTCCCACACACGAGCAGGTTAAATGGTTTGTTTCGCTCTTAAAGTTTTGGGTTTTTGTTTTTTTTTTAACTGAAGAAAGTGACACGAACTGGCAAGTGCAACCCGGGGAAGGTTGTTCGCGCCTCGTGCTTGATTGATACGTCTGGAAACTATGAAAACCCGCCAGAGTCAAAATATTAAAAATGTAACATTTTACTTGCTGTTTCAGTTAAATTCGCCTTTAGTAATAAATAAAACGTTTAGTCTGAGTCTTCATGAATCTATACCCTGGGCTGCTTGAATCAGTCGCAGCGGAGGTCAAGTGGGTTGCACTTATTTAGTTTCTGTTTTTTGCCTTTGGTTTAATAAAACATAGCTGTCCTACAGTTTTCTGTTATTGTCTTGAGTTGATAAAAACATAGCTGTCCTACAATCTCAACTGCTGCAAGTATAGAACAGAT
Organism: Achatina immaculata; assembly: GCA_009760885.1. NCBI lineage: Eukaryota > Metazoa > Mollusca > Gastropoda > Stylommatophora > Achatinidae > Lissachatina > Lissachatina immaculata. The sequence goes on along the minus strand of CM019705.1, from coordinate 33,047,774 downwards.
TGTGTCTTCTACAGCAAGTATAGAACAGATTGTGTCTTCTACAGCACGTATAGAACAGATTGTGTCTTCTACAGCAAGTATAGAACAGATTGTGTCTTCTACAGCAAGTATAGAACAGATTGTATCTTCTACAGCAAGTCTAGAACAGATTGTGTCTTCTACAGCAAGTATAGAACAGATTATGTCTTCTACAGCAAGTCTAGAACAGATTGTGTCTTCTACAGCAAGTCTAGAACAGATTGTGTCTTCTACAGCAAGTCTAGAACAGATTGTGTCTTCTACAGCAAGTCTAGAACAGATTGTGTCTTCTGCAGCAAGTATAGAACAGATTGTGTCTTCTACAGCAAGTATAGAACAGATTGTGTCTTCTACAGCAAGTATAGAACAGATTGTGTCTTCTGCAGCAAGTCTAGAACAGATTGTGTCTTCTGCAGCAAGTATAGAACAGATTGTGTCTTCTACAGCAAGTATAGAACAGATTGTGTCTTCTGCAGCAAGTCTAGAACAGATTATGTCTTCTACAGCAAGTATAGAACAGATTGTGTCTTCTACAGCAAGTCTAGAACAGATTGTGTCTTCTGCAGCAAGTATAGAACAGATTGTGTCTTCTACAGCAAGTCTAGAACAGATTGTGTCTTCTGCAGCAAGTATAGAACAGATTGTGTCTTCTACAGCAAGTATAGAACAGATTGTGTCTTCTGCAGCAAGTCTAGAACAGATTGTGTCTTCTACAGCAACACCAAGTAAGAGTAGTCTTCTTATACAAAAGCCACAAGGAAAAGAAAAAAGATATGAGAACTCAGAGAAAAAAGAAGACAAAGGGTAGCAAAAAACCTGAGTATATTTTTAGGATAAATGTACAAATGATGGTGTCTGTTCTACCATCGGGGGCTGCTTGTTCAATCAAGCCCATTAGTACAACAACAACAACAACAACAAAATATCACAACAGTCTAAGCAATGACCCACCGTGTCAGTCAGGTGGTGGAATTCACTTACAAGTCTCACCAACAGAGGATCACCTCATCGTTTGTGAAAATCCAACGAAAGAAGAACGTCATGACAACTAACTATGACTGTCATCTGACATGACCGCCAACGTGAGATTAGCGCTTTGTTCCAGAACTAACGAGGGTCAAAACAAAACGTTATAAATACCAGAACAAAGTCGTAACATATCAAAATGAAACATCTATTTTCCGCCATCTTGGTTCTTGTTTGTCTGGTGTGTGCCATATTGAAACCTTGCACGCCTCTAAACATGTCAGCACGGCGTAAATATTTCATGTCCCTGCATAATTCCTTCGGCGATGGCCTGCCTAAGTTAGATGTACGGAAACATGTCGGATTTCTTGTCTTCTGTACAGATGGATGGCATTTTGTTGCGATGGAGGGTTGTCTTGTGAGATGTTTACCGCGCGTGGAGGTTCTACAGCGACCTGGCTTCTGGGTGTTTATCTTGCCAGTCTTTTAAGGATCAGTCTAACCAAGATTTAGTGAAGGTCAAGTTTCTTAAGTGTTGGTACTTTAAACTGGGTTATTTAAAATATGATGATGGACGCCATTTCTTAACATTATTATTATTATTATTATGTGCCATGTCGAACAGTGTTGGTGATCGTGCTTTCTGTTTTGCACGAGGATTCTGATCAGTTCAAGCGCTCTTCTTTGTCCGTGCCACTTAGTCCACAGAGATATCTTTCTCTTGCCTTCCTCTCCTTCTTTCTCTATGCCACTTAGTCCACAGAGATATCTTTCTCTTGTCTTCCTCTTCTTCTTTCTCTATGTCACTTAGTCCACGGAGATATTTTTCACTTGTCTTCCTCTCCTTCTTTCTCTATGTCACTTAGTCCACTGCAATATATTTCTCTTGTCTTCCTCTCCTTCTTTCTCTATGCCACTTGGTCCACAGAGATATCTTTCTCTTGTCTTCCTCTTCTTTTTTCTCTGTGCCACAGTCCACAGAGAGATCTTTCTCTTGTCTTCCTCTCCTTCTTTCTCTATGTCACTTAGTCCACTGCAATATATTTCTCTTGTCTTCCTCTCCTTCTTTCTCTATGCCACTTGGTCCACAGAGATATCTTTCTCTTGTCTTCCTCTTCTTTTTTCTCTGTGCCACAGTCCACAGAGAGATCTTTCTCTTGTCTTCCTCTCCTTCTTTCTCTATGTCACTTAGTCCACTGCAATATATTCTCTTGTCTTCCTCTCCTTCTTTCTCTATGCCACTTGGTCCACAGAGATATCTTTCTCTTGTCTTCCTCTTCTTTTTTCTCTGTGCCACAGTCCACAGAGAGATCTTTCTCTTGTCTTCCTCTCCTTCTTTCTCTATGTCACTTAGTCCACTGCAATATATTTCTCTTGTCTTCCTCTTCTTCTTTCTCTATGCCACTTGGTCTACAGAGATATCTTTCTCTTGTCTTCCTCTCCTTCTTTCTCTATGCCACTTGTTCCACAGAGATATCTTTCTCTTGTCTTCCTCTTCTTCTTTCTCTATGCCACAGTCCACAGAGAGATCTTTCTCTTGTCTTCCTCTCCTTCTTTCTCTATGTCACTTAGTCCACTGCAATATATTTCTCTTGTCTTCCTCTCCTTCTTTCTCTATGCCACTTGGTCCACAGAGATATCTTTCTCTTGTCTTCCTCTTCTTTTTTCTCTGTGCCACAGTCCACAGAGAGATCTTTCTCTTGTCTTCCTCTCCTTCTTTCTCTATGTCACTTAGTCCACTGCAATATATTTCTCTTGTCTTCCTCTTCTTCTTTCTCTATGCCACTTGGTCTACAGAGATATCTTTCTCTTGTCTTCCTCTCCTTCTTTCTCTATGCCACTTGTTCCACAGAGATATCTTTCTCTTGTCTTCCTCTTCTTCTTTCTCTATGCCACTTAGTCCACAGGGATATATTTCTCTTGTCTTCCTCTTCTTCTTTCTCTATGCCACTTAGTCCATTGCAATATCTTTCTCTTGTCTTTCTCTTCTTCTTTCTCTATGCCACTTGTTCCACAGAGATATCTTTCTCTTGTCTTCCTCTTCTTCTTTCTCTATGCCACTTGTTCCACAGAGATATCTTTCTCTTGTCTTCCTCTTCTTCTTTCTCTATGCCACTTAGTCCATTGCAATATATTTCTCTTGTCTTCCTCTTCTTCTTTCTCTATGCCACTTGTTCCACAGAGATATCTTTCTCTTGTTTTTCTCTTCTTCTTTCTCTATGCCACTTAGTCCATTGCAATATCTTTCTCTTGTCTTTCTCTTCTTCATATTTTCCAAGGCACTTGGTCAGGCCATAGAGATATTTTTCTCTTGGCGTCCTTTGTTCCTTTTTCCCTTTTAATTTTCCAGTCACTGCCAAGTTCTCCAAGTTCTCTGACTTCTCACGACATGTTTAAGAAGTTTTAACTGTCTTCTCCTCATCATTTTTTGTTTATTTGTTTGCACTGAAACGTCTTTGAGGACCTCTTCGTTTGTTGTTCTCTCTGTCCATGGTATTCGTTGTATCTTTCTCCGAGCCACCACATCGCTGTTGCTTCCAGTTTCTTTGTTATCTTTTTGTTGACTGCCAAAGTTTCACTACCACACACACAGAGCAATATTGATTCGGTATAGCACTGTAATACTCTTTTCTTCACTTTTAGAGACTTCTTATTATTTGTTAGTATCCTCTTCGTGTCATAAAAAGCTACATTTGGCTTTACCTGTTCCTGATTTGATTTCATTCCTGCACTTGCCATCAGCTGTTATTATTGTTTCAAGGTACAAGAATTTATTTACTTGTGTCTTTGTGAAAGGATGTTGCTGTTTGATGTGTTTATTCTTTCTGATATTACCGTTGTTTCTGTCTTGTTTCTGTCTTGTTTCTGTCTTGTTTCTGTTTAGCTCTAAACCTCTTTTACTGCTCTCTTCTGTAATCTTGTTCACAAGTTCCTGCTGTTAGAAAGCTGTTATCCGCATATCTCAGGTTGTGAATATTATGTTCTCATGAAACACCAACATTATTTGTAACAAACACTTTTTCTTCTTTTATTGAAAATCACGAGGCTGGGTCAAAATGTAACCGTTGAAAAATACATGAAAAGAATGATTCGCCTTGAGTCTTTTCACATTTTTCATTGATTTCATCCTTCGATCTGCGGTTACTTTTCGACTTGCCTTCACATGATCTATCTTGAGTTTTTCCTTCGCGCCAGGATAACTTGGAAGAGCTGGCAGAAGACCGCATCACATGGAAAGCCCACATGCACACAATGTGCTGCGTCATCTTGTAAGGACGTGAGGCACATAGCTTAAGAAAAGCAAGGACACAAAGGCCAGAACTTAATAACGTGAACCAGGCTAATTGTTGCTCTGCTGGATCATGCCAGTCAAACTTTGGTATAATCAGTCATGAGCGACATTGCTCACCAAATAAAATCCGAAAGTTCATATTTTTCTCAACTTGTACACCATAAAATATCGGACATGAAATGTTAACGCCCTTGAAATGTTGCAAGAATCATCCTAACAAATACGTTGCTGGAAACAGGAGAGCTGAACATGTCAGTAAGGTAAATTTCACTGTATGGAAACAGGATAGCTGAACATGTCGGCAAGTTTCACTGTGTGGAAGCAGTCACATGGATTCATCTGGCGCTTGCCTGATTAAATATCAATGTGTGGACAAATTTCATCCTGACCACGCCCCTGACGTTGATGAGTTTGGGGCTCTACCACGCCCCTGACGTTGATGAGTTTGGGGCTCTACCACGCCCTTGACGTTGATGAGCTCGGGGCTCTACCACGACCCTGACGTTGACAAGTTTGGGGCCCTACCACGCCCCTGACGTTGATGAGCTTGAGGGTCACGCCCGTGACGTTGATAAGCTTGGGGGTCACGCCCGTGACGTTTATGAGCTTGAGGATAAGGAAAGAACCGGAATATGTCACATGACTTAACAAATAACAAATACTTTGGAAAATCCAGGTAAAATAACCTTGAATCTCAGAACTAAAGAATAAATTGTCCACCCCCCCCCCCCCCCCCCACCTTCCGTTATCGTTATACTTTAGTTATCTTTCTTATGGCGAATTTTCTGCTTACGTATGCACATATACCAGAAAAACACACACACATCATTTTGTAACTTTTCTTCATCAAATTTGGCTTCGTTATTTCATCTTCTTTAGTGACTGTATCTACAACTGAAAGTCCTTGGCGTTTCTTTAGTGGCTATATCTACAACAAAAAGCCCTTGGCGTCTTTAGGTTGCTTCATCTCCTGCCCCCTCCCTCCCCCACATTGTAAACTGGAGTGTAAGCCTGAAGATAATTTCTGTTACCTGATTGCCTGTTCTCACTTAATATACTGACAGCGTGTCTGTGCGAACCCAACCTGTTATCCGCGGACCGGCCGTGGGAGTAGTATCAGCTGGTCCTGGAAAATCCATGTATTGAATATAAACGATTTAGGCTTCGTGGTACTTCCACATCACACAGAACCTGGTGGTCCACAACGTTTATATTTGTGGAAAAATGGTCATTTGATGTAATAGGCTTGGAAACTATTGATCCTCGCCCTGCAGATATTCCGCGCTTTTCCCAACATAAATGTCTGGTACCAGTTTTTGGAGCCAGGTCGACCGAAGGACGTCTGTAGGTCTCTAATCTGGAACTTGGTAAGTTGCCAGTGTCAGATTAGTGACAGTGATGTGCAGAAGGTCCTGGTAGTGTCTGTGATGCTTCTCAGATATTTACAAAGATAGTCCAGCAAACAAACAAGGCAGCTGAAATATATATCAGTGAGGAAAAACTGGAAGAGGTGGAGAGTTTTGAGTATCATGGATCATTAATTAATAATGGAGATACAATGAGGGAAATTCAGAAGAGGACATCTATCACTCCTCAACAAGTAAAACAACTAAAGAACCCGTGGAGAGGAACAGACAGAACCACAAAAATAAGATTTTTAAGGGCATGCATCTTTCCCATCGCAACATATGCCTGTGAGACCTGGACACTTAACAAAACAGCTGAGAAACACATAAATGACTTTGAATGTAAATGCTACAGAAGAGTTCTTCAAATATCATGGACACAAAAAAATAAAAAATATATCTATACTACAAGAGCTTAATATTGAAGAAGGCTGGCTAGTAAAGAGGATTAAAGAGAGAAAACTGAAATATTTTTGACATATTAAACGTTATGATAATCTAGAGAAAACCGTCTTGGAAGGGTACATAATGGGAAAAAGAGAGGAGGACCAAGGTGAAGATGGATGCAAGACATCGTTGATGATCTGCAAATGGATGCATCAGCAGCAGGCCATCTTGCTCACAACCGAGAGGCCTACAGGAGAGCTGTTAGGAAGGCAAAGTTCCGCAAGGGACATGCAGATGACCGAGTCCAGCAGCTGTTATGTATCTGACGCAACAGTGACACATAGCAGGGGTACTTGTCTACAACTTTGTTCTGTCCCAACTCATCAGAGTTGACAATGTACATGTCTGTAAAGTGGACATTTCATAGCTTCTTCATAAATACAGCAATATCTAACGGAGAATAAAGAAGGGAAACAACAGTGCAGGGGAATGAGCGCGCGCGCGCACACACACATACTCTAAGAGAGAGAGAGAGAGAGAGAGAGAGAGAGCAAGATTTAAAGGTACACTTATCAGGCCATCGAGAGGATCTGGTGTTAGTGACCAATTTTCCTTGACCTGTCAGCACACTAGAGTGTGATGAGGTCAGCACCAGGTCCTGGCTTAGACAAGAAGTGAGGAGTGACAGAAAGAGGGAGGGAAAGAGTGGTATAATATGTTCAAGAATTGTGAGAAAGAGTGACTTAAAGAGAGAGACGAGTGACAGAAAGGGTGACAGAAAAAAAAGAGTGACAGAAAGAATGATAGAAAGACAAAGAGAGAGAGAGAGAGAAGAGAGAGGGAGGGAGAAATGAGATATACTGAGTATGATGGAAAGAATGGCATGGAGAGAGAGAGAGAGAGAAGGAAAGCGAGAGAGGAGTGAAACGAGAGAGAGAGAGAGAGAGAGAGAGAGAGAGAAGGAAAGCGAGAGAGGAGTGAAACGAGAGAGAGAGAGAGAGAGAGAGAGATAAAGGATAAAAAGAGTGAGAGGAATAAATCAAGGAGAGAGAGAGAGAGAAGGAATCATAAAAAAGCGAGAGGAGTAAATGAAGGGTTGAAAAGAACAGAAAAAAGAGTAACAGGGGGAAGAATGAGAGATTGACGGAGAGACAGAGAGGAAACTGTAAACTGAGGATAAAGAAGTGGGAGAAGCAATAAGAGAAGACAGGAAAAATCAGGCCAGACCATTACAAGACAGCCGACCTGTACAATCAAACAAGTGTGGACATCTCGCTGTCTCCAGTGACCACTTGTTCGGACACTAGCTGTCCCCCTAACTTCATTAGGTCTCTCTTACCCTCACCTACTAGACCTGGGACTTGTGGGGACCTATCGACCGCGCATTGTGCGGGCCTTAAGTTCTCTGCTAGGAGGTCGAGGCTAAATGTGAATGAAGCTAGCGGACAATAATCGGACACCTCAGAGGCTAAATATGAATGAAGCTAATGGACAATAATCGGACACCTCAGTTTTCCTGACAATAATCTCTTTTCTGTGTCTGTTTAATTGTCATCAATAATCTATATATTTCTTATATTAAGCATTTCAGTCGATTTTCTGTAGTTTCATGTTATTTTTTTAAAATATACACTTTAAGAAAGTGGAAAATGGAAAACTGGAAAACGTGGACTAGGTTTATGTCATAGATAATATCTATACACCAAAATGTGGACTGGGTTTATCTCTTAGATAATATCTATACACCAAAATGTGGACTGGGTTTATCTCTTAGATAATATCTATACACCAAAATGTGGACTGGGTTTATCTCTTAGATAATATCTATACACCAAAATATGGACTGGGTTTACGTCATAGATAATATCTATACACCAAAATGTGGACTGGGTTTATCTCATAGATAATATCTAGTTTATTATTTAAGAGAAAAAAAACTCATATTCCACTAATAGGAACAGAGAACTCGATGTGACGAGAATACAAGTTCCATAGATTTTCTATATAGATGACAGTGTGATCCATTGGTTTTCTATATAGATGACAGTGTGATCCACTAGTTTTCTATATAGATGGCAGTGTGATCCATTGGTTTTCTATATAGATGGCAGTGTGATTCATTGGTTTTCTATATAGATGGCAGTGTGATCCATTGGTTTTCTATATAGATGGCAGTGTGATTCATTGGTTTTCTATATAGATGGCAGTGTGATCCATTGGTTTTCTATATAGATGGCAGTGTGATCCATTGGTTTTCTATGTATCCCAAAGTGGATGATTTGTTTTCTACATATATTAAAGGGTGGACGATTTGTTTCTTTTATTTTATAAATATAGTAGTGGGACTGATTTATTTGTTGTATGTTAAGTCTTTGATTGACACTCTTAAACATCATTTGTCATTGTATTCAGAAGCAAGAACTGAAAAAAATCACACATATTTCACAATCAAATGTGATCTGTCGAGTAATACAGAATAAAGCGTTTTCCAGGCAACAGTTCTGTTATATCTCAGTTCCAATATGTCCTAGTTCCGAACTAACACAGCTCTGATCTATATCAGTCCCAGTCTATTCTAGTTCCGAACTAACACGGCTCTGATCTATACCAGTCCCAGTCTATTCTAGTTCCGAACTAACACAGCTCTGATCTATATCAGTCCCAGTCTATTCTAGTTCCGAACTAACACAGCTCTGATCTATATCAGTCCCAGTCTATCCTAGTTCCGAACTAACACGGCTCTGATCTATATCAGTCCCAGTCTATTCTAGTTCCGAACTAACACGGCTCTGATCTATATCAGTCCCAGTCTATCCTAGTTCCGAACTAACACAGCTCTGATTTATCTCACCTCGGATCTAACTATCGTAAATCTTAAAGAAGTTGTGTATCTTCTTCATCATCATCTGATCCACCATTAAAAAAAAATCTCAAGTACAGTAGAACTCTTCTCCGACTCTTAGTTCCTCCAGTCGAACACCTGATCAGGGCCTTTCTGTGTCAAGGTCAACTTAGCACCAGATGTGTGGACATATGCCCAAGGTTTCAGTGTCCGTCTTCACCAGAGGTCGTCCAAGTATAACTTTAATTTTAACCCTGGGGATTTGGAGAGTGGGAAAATGGGGAGGTGGGGAATGGGGAGATGGGGATTCAGAGAGCTGGTGAGTGGAGGATTTGCGGAGTGGAGGATTGGGAGAGTTTGGCAGTGGGGCATTGGAAGAGTCGGGAAGTGGAGGAGTTGGGGAATTGGGTGGTATGGGTTGGGAGAGCTTGGCAGTGGGGCATTGGAAGAGTCGGGAAGTGGAGGAGTTGGGGAATTGGGTGGTGTGGGTTGGGAGAGCTGGGGAATGGGGAGTAGATGTTTCTTTTCATTTTTATTGTGATCTTTTGCAAGTGAAACAGAATGATCCAAGAAAATGTAAATATCGTTCATGCTAACCTTCCTCTTCATTTTTATCATGTTCGTTGTTTCAGTCTGATGCTTTATTATAAAGAAAGATTTTGTCAGCGTAGTCTGGGCGGTTTCTGACTTGTTAACCTCTCCCCCTCCCCCCACCCCCCTCCAAGAGCTTTCCTCCGGTAGTGCTGTCAACAGCAGTGAAAACAAAAAGTCGGATTAAGAGTATTACAATGTTTTTTACAACATCGTCTTGTATTTGACAACATACCTTTAAAAGAATTCACTCTCTGTGTGTGTCTCTCTCTCTGCCTCTGTCTCTCTCTGTTTCTCTCTGTCGCTCTCTGTTTCGTTCTGTCTCTCTCTCTGTCTCTCTCTCTGTCTCTCTCAATGTCTCTCCCTTTGTCTCTTTCTGTATCTCTCTGTGTCTCTCTCTATGTCTCTCTCTGACTTTCTCTCCTATAAAAACGTCTTATCCTCTCACGGCAAACTAACAAGGTCGGTGTCTGTCTCTCTCTCTCTCTGTCTCTCTTTCTCTCTCTGTCTCTCTTTCTCTCTCTCTCTGTCTGTCTCTCTTTGTCTCTCTCTGTCTATCTCTATTTCTCTCACTGTCTCTCTCTGTCTCTCTCACTCTGTCTCTGACTTTCTCTGTCTCTCTCTGTCTCTATCTCTGACTCTCTCTGTCTATCTCTCTGTTTCTCTCTCTGTCTATTTCTTTGTTTCTTTCTCTGTCTCTCTATCTCTCTCTGTCTTTCTCTCTGTCTCTCTCACTCTGTCTCTCTCTATCTCTCATTGTCTCTCTTTCTCTCTCTGTCTGTCTCTCTATATCGGGTCGTACTTGAGCCAACCAAAACACACTGGGTCCTACTAGGTACAGCTTGCTCGGAGGACTGTATGGTCACAACAAAGAGTTGTGCCGTCTGTGAATGCTGGTCATGCACTATCAATCTATGTAGCTTACATAGGGATCTGATGTGCGACAAAACATTGCTGTCTTCTCTTATGTGGGATCTGATGTGCGACAAAACATTGCTGTCTTCTCTCATGTGGGATCTAATGTGCGACAAAACATTGCTGTCTTCTCTCATGTGGGATCTGATGTGCGACAAAACATTGCTGTCTTCTCTCATGTGGGATCTGATGTGCGACAAAACATTGCTGTCTTCTCTTATGTGGGATCTGATGTGCGACAAAACATTGCTGTCTTCTCTCATGTGGGATCTGATGTGCGACAAAACATTGCTGTCTTCTCTCATGTGGGATCTGATGTGCGACAAAACATCTGCTATCTTCTCTCATGTGGGATCTGATGTGCGACAAAACATCAGCTGTTTATCATTTCTCCTATTTGCCCATCTTGCCTCTCCCCTCCCATGTTTTACATGTTTCCCACGTGTGCCTTCACGAAACGATCAACGTTTTTTGTTTTCCCTCGAACAGGATTTCAGTCTCACAACATAAAGGAAGCTCTAGATCACATCACACAACATAAAGGAAGCTCTAGATCACATCACACAACATAAAGGAAGCTCTAGATCACATCACACAACATAAAGGAAGCTCTAGATCACATCACACAACATAAAGGAAGCTCTAGATCACATCACACAACATAAAGGAAGCTCTAGATCACATCACACAACATAAAGGAAGCTCTAGATCACATCACACAACATAAAGGAAGCTCTAGATCACATCACACAACATAAAGGAAGCTCTAGATCACATCACACAACATAAAGGAAGCTCTAGATCACATCACACAACATAAAGGAAGCTCTAGATCACATCACACAACCTAAAGGAAGCTCTAGATCACATCACACAACAAAAATAAAGCTCCTTATCACATCACACAACGCAAAGGAAGCTCTAGATCACATCACACGATTTGAATTGGCTACCACATCATGGAAAGTCTCGAAGTAAAAGTTTTACACTCGCCATGTCAGTCATAAAGAAGAGAAAGGAAGAACTGCGGAATTTGACGAGGCTCGGACAGGTCGTCGTGAACTGTAATGTATGCAGATTTTTCGAAAGTTCTTTTTATGCTACTTTACTTTTATGAAAAACCTACTTTAGTACATGTTTTCGCTAATCGAAAGAAATCAGAAAAGGAAAGGCGAAAAGAACTTCTTCACTTTACGCCATTTCGGTTTATAGCGAAAAGTTTTATAGCGGGGCAACCTGCAGCAGAAATCCTTAAAATTGTAAGTATATGCGGCCTTCGGTAGCCGATACCTTCACGGTAAAGTACTGCTAGATTACTGTGGATTTAAACATTGCACTTCTTGGAATGATCGCAGCAAGTCGACAGACTGCGATTCACAAATCCTGCTTTTATGGCAAGTCTCCACGCAGGACACAGATGGACATGGAGCTTTGTATCCCATGAACGACCCTTAAGCGAGCTCTAAAGAGTGTCAGTTTTCAGGCATTTATTGGATCTCATCTTGTGCATGAGTTGTTGATGATATCCTGGGACAAGTGAGCACGAAAACTCCAGAGGGCGGCTCACTAGACGATGTGTCAGACACTGAACATCAGAAGAACAGTAGGATTATTCTTAAATCCTTGATCCTCTAATGGCGATAGCCGCCATTTATTGAGACAGTGATCGGTTTAAAGTCCCCGTTTTCTGTATCTCAAATTTACGGGAAAAAAAAAGGATTTGCCAATAATTAAAACTGCATTTACATTCTCCATTAAACTTGATCCGGTTCAATCTCGCAATATTACGACCAGATTTTTTAATTGTCCAGGAGCCAATTCTAGAGTTTAATGTTGCCAAATCGGGGAATATTGAATGTTTTTAATGGTTCGGAACTGAACGTTAGATTAAGGAAAAACAAAACTAGGTGGTGTCTCTTTGGCGATGATTAGCTTTCTTATTCTCGATATATATATATATATATATATATTATATATATATATATATATTATATATATATATATATATATATATATATATAAGAGGATTAATTTGAGTTTATTATAATATGACATAATCTTTAATTATGATAATATAATATAATCTTTAATGACAAACGTCAGAGATACAGTGAAAGGAAATATTATTTAATGACAAAAATGCCACGAAGTTCTGAAGCGCTTTGTCAGTGTGTCCAGACACGAAGTTCTGAAGCACTTTGTCAGTGTGTCCAGACACGAAGTTCTGAAGCACTTTGTCAGTGTGTCCAGACACGAAGTTCTGAAGCACTTTGTCAGTGTGTCCAGACACGAAGTTCTGAAGCGCTTTGTCAGTGTGTCCAGACACGAAGTTCTGAAGCACTTTGTCAGTGTGTCCAGACACGAAGTTCTGAAGCACTTTGTCAGTGTGTCCAGACACGAAGTTCTGAAGCACTTTGTCAGTGTGTCCAGACACGAAGTTCTGAAGCACTTTGTCAGTGTGTCCAGACACGAAGTTCTGAAGCACTTTGTCAGTGTGTCCAGACACGAAGTTCTGAAGCACTTTGTCAGTATGTCCAGTAAGCTCAAAATGGAAGCCTCGCAGTATATAGAAAAAAAAATGTGCAAAATTCGTACATTCAGAGCACAGTTATCTACTCAGTTTAGAACCAAAATAGTCGCTAAAAGCTGAGATCTGATTATAGCACAGTTCGCTTTATTCCAAAAGTAACTTTACTGAAGTCATCTGATAATTGCTAAATCGTCAGAATTCATACTATGAATATTTCAACACAAGCATGGAGCAAGATAAACATTTATTGTCTGTGCAGCAGAAGAAATGAGACTGGCGTTCTATAGTTTTCAAACAACTGGCAGGAAAAGTGTGTAAAATAGAACTAATAATGATTGTGTAAATAACTCTAATAACAGAACCTCTACAACACGTTAACAACAAAACTCTTGCAACACGCTAACAACAGAACTTCTACAACACGCTAACAACAGAACTCCTACATGCTAACAACAGAACTTCTACAACATGCTAACAACAGAACTCCTACATGCTAACAACAGAACTCCTGCAACACGCTAACAGAACTTCTACAACACGCTAACAACAGAACTCCTACAACATGCTAACAACAGAACTTATGCAACATGCTAACAGAACTTCTACAACATGCTAACAACAGAACTCCTACAACATGCTAACAACAGAATTCCTACAAAATGCTAACAACAGAACTCCTACAACACGTTAACAGAACTTCTACAACACACTAACAACAGAACTCCTACAACATGCTAACAACAGAATTTCCACAACACGCTAACAACAGAACTTCTACAACTCGCTAAAAACAGCAGGACTTCTACACCACACTATAAACGGCAGTACCTCAACAACACGCTAAAAACAGCAGCACTTCTACAACACGCTAAAAACAGCAGCACTTCTACAACACGCTAAAAACAGCAGCACTTCTACAACACGCTAAAACAGCAGCACTTCTACAACGCGCTAAAAACAGCAGCACTTCTACAACACGCTAAAAACAGCAGCACTTCTACAACACGCTAAAAACAGCAGCACTTCTACAACACGCTAAAAACAGCACTTCGTAGTTTTCGTGTGGCAAGATCTAAATGGTGACTATTGTGAATGGTCTGCAAAACGAAATGATGATGATGAAGATGTGGTTTAGAATATACTGATGACTGTAGTGATGATGAAGATATGGTTTAAAATTTACTGATGATGATGATGTGGTCTAGAATATACTGATGACTATGATGAAGATGACGATGTGGTCTAGAATATACTGATGACTATAATGATGATGATGACGATGATGGTGAGTGCCATATCTTTACTGATACTCAAAGACGTTTAAAAGCTAGGATGAGACTTTCATAATGTGAGGAAATAACACTTTCATAATGTGAGGAGATAACACTTTCATAATGTGAGGAAATAACACTTTCATAATGTGAGGAAATAACACTTTCATAATGTGAGGAAATAACACTTTCATAATGTGAGGAGATAACACTTTCATAATGTGAGGAAATAACACTTTCATAATGTGAGGAGATAACACTTTCATAATGTGAGGAAATAACACGTTTATTAGCAGCTGCTATCTTTGTCTGGAACATAAGAACACCGATTTCATTGACCTGGATGTTGTAACATAGGAACACCGATTTCACTGAGCTGTATGTTGTAACATAGGAACACCAATTTCACTGAGCTGTATGTTGTAACATAGGAACACCAATTTCACTGAGCTGTATGTTGTAACATAGGAACACCAATTTCACTGAGCTGTATGTTGTAACATAGGAACACCAATTTCACTGAGCTGTATGTTGTAACATAGGAACATCAATTTCACTGAGCTGTATGTTGTAACATAGGAACATCAATTTCACTGAGCTGTATATTGTAACATAGGAACATCGATTTCATTGACCTGTATGTTATAACATAGGAACACCAATTTCACTGAGCTGTATGTTGTAACATAGGAACATCAATTTCACTGAGCTGTATATTGTAACATAGGAACATCGATTTCATTGACCTGTATGTTATAACATAGGAACATCGATTTCATTGACCTGTATGTTATAACATAGGAACACCAATTTCATTGACCTGTATGTTATAACATAGGAACATCGATTTCATTGACCTGTATGTTATAACATAGGAACACCAATTTCATTGACCTGTATGTTATAACATAGGAACATCGATTTCATTGACCTGGATGTTATAACAAAGGAACACCGATCTCATTGACCTGGATGTTATAACATAGGAACATCGATTTCATTGACCTGGATGTTGTTATACAATATGGCATCAGGAACGTGCACATACGATCTTGATCGCCTACGTCGCCATGACAAGGAGGAGACTAATATAAGCGCCAGGTTATCACAGGAACGACCTTGTGTAGGTCGCGGGGGTACCAGGTTATCACAGGAACGACCTTGTGTAGATCGCTGGGGTACCAGGTTATCACAGGAACGACCTTGTGTAGATCGCGGGGGTACCAGGTTATCACAGGAACGACCTTGTGTAGATCGCTGGAGTACCAGGTTATCACAGGAACGACCTTGTGTAGGTCGCTGGGGTACCAGGTTATCACAGGAACGACCTTGTGTAGGTCGCGGGGGTACCAGGTTATCACAGGAACGACCTTGTGTAGATCGCTGGGGTACCAGGTTATCACAGGAACGACCTTGTGTAGATCGCGGGGGTACCAGGTTATCACAGGAACGACCTTGTGTAGATCGCGGGGGTACCAGGTTATCACAGGAACGACCTTGTGTAGATCGCGGGGGTACCAGGTTATCACAGGAACGACCTTGTGTAGATCGCGGGGGTACCAGGTTATCACAGGAACGACCTTGTGTAGATCGCGGGGGTACCAGGTTATCACAGGAACGACCTTGTGTAGATCGCGGGGGTACCAGGTTATCACAGGAACGACCTTGTGTAGGTCGCGGGGGTACCAGGTTATCACAGGAACGACCTTGTGTAGATCGCTGGGGTACCAGGTTATCACAGGAACGACCTTGTGTAGATCGCGGGGGTACCAGGTTATCACAGGAACGACCTTGTGTAGGTCGCGGGGGTACCAGGTTATCACAGGAACGACCTTGTGTAGATCGCTGGGGTACCAGTTTATCACAGGAACGACCTTGTGTAGATCGCTGGAGTACCAGATTATCACAGGAACGACCGTGTGTAGATCGCTGGGGTACCAGGTTATCACAGGAACGACCGTGTGTAGATCGCTGGGGTACCAGGTTATCACAGGAACGACCGTGTGTAGATCGCTGGGGTACCAGGTTATCACAGGAACGACCGTGTGTAGATCGCGGGGGTACAGAAAGATGAATGGACGAGATGAATGAAATGACTTTTGGAAAGTGCTCGATGTGGGATTTTAAAACGTGGACTTGAGGAGCAGATTCGATGATGATCTTTGGGGCATTTAAAGCACACACAAAAAGAAAAGGACTGAGGCAAAAAATATATCGGCTAACAAAGTGACTCAGGAACAGAACATCAACAACGGAACTGATAGAAACGCCCAGGACCATACACGATGGAGAAACACTATCATCAACTCACAGATGAAAGTTGCTAAATACAAGCGGAGATGAGGAAAAAAACAACAACAAAACAACGTATGAAATGATCAGCAACAGTGTGAAGGCTGACACAGCATGCTGCTGCTGCTGCTCATATCATTCATAAAGGCAACAAAAAACCTCTCCACGTAACGCACTCTGAAGATGTGCTTATCTGAAATCTGCACCGTCAGATTAAGATGTTCTCAGATGAGGGCCAAGATAGAGATCATCTCTGCTCCTTCGAGAACCGAGGCGACGGCGGGGGCATCTAATGGTTGGCGCTTGATGTGCTCGTCCATTTGCCTCGACTCAACATCGATCTGGATTTGGTGGGAAGACAACAAGATGGATGCCTCTAAATTGGAGGGCGGGAGAGCAAAAACCAGATTGAAGGAGAGGATGTCGCCAACAAAGGGGGACCACCGATACAATTTAAGATAAAAAGGGGACATAATTGTTGTCTTTGCGAAAAACAAGATTCTTTTCCTTATTCATCTTTCTCGTCTCTCTTTCTCTCTCTCGCCTTCTCTCTCTCTCTCCTCCTTCTTCGTTGTATGTTTCTGGTTTTCTTTCTCTTCCTCTCTCTTCTTTGAGTCTCTCTCTGTTTTTCAGTCTTGTATCCACTCCTCGTGGTTTACTCCTTGGAACCACTCTCTATCTTTTTCTTGGCTCTCTTTCTCGTTTTCTTCTTTCCGTGCTTCACTCTCTCTCTCTTCTCTCTCTTTCTCTTTCTCTCCTTCTCTCTCTTTCTCTCCTTCTCTCTCTTTCTCTCTTCCTCTCTCTCTTTCTTCTCTCTCTTTCTCTTTCTCTTTCTCTCCTTCTCTCTCTTTCTCTCCTTCTCTCTCTTTCTCTCTTCCTCTCTCTCTTTCTTCTCTCTCTTTCTCTTCTTCTCTCCTTCTCTCTCTTTCTCTCCTTCTCTCTCTTTCTCTCCTTCTCTCTCTTTCTCTCCTTCTGCCCCTTGTTCTCTGAGTCGAACGAGTCCCTTAACTGAAATAAAAACGCTACGTGAGGAGAACAGATTTTTTTTTTAAAATGTAGGAAACGAACATTATTCCTTCAGCCATTTATGTTGATAATGGTTTCAGAGAGAGAGAGAGAGAGAGAGAGAGAGAGAGAGAAAGAGAGGAAGAGAGGGGGGAAACAAAAAAGACAACGGACAAGAAAAGCTCCTATCATAAAAAAGAGAAGACAAAAAGAAATCACAGGCAGGGTCATCTTGAAACATCCTCCATTACCGGTCGCAGAACGAAGAGTGAGTAAAGATGTTCCGAACAGAGAGTGTGTTCGTGCCAGTGTTGCCATGGCGATAAATGTTGGCGATTTCCCAAGGACAAATGAGTTAGGAAGGCCAGTTAAGACCATACTGTTGACAGGAATTTGTTGTGAGACGCTAGTAATGGAGGTTAGCAAAGGTCAAGGTGTTCCCCGGCATTCCTTCCTGCAATTAATACTGTTCCCAGTTATCTTTGAATACGATATCAGGTCTCTCTCCTCTTCTTCCTTCTTTCTCTTTCTCCCACCCCACTACCCCCCCCCCCCACCCCCCCCCCCCCCCCACCATTTTCGCCTCATTCTTCCAAAACTTGCTGTTCCAGGTCAAACTTGAGGCATAAAGAATATCATAATCTTTGTCCTTCCTAAACTTGCTTCCTCCAAATATCTTTCTAAGCCATTACCTTTTTCTCTTCATTTTCTTCAAAACCTTATCTCTGATAATAGACTCGTCTCTCTTTCTGCTGCCTATCTGCTCTCTCTCTCTCTCTCTCTCTCTCTCTCTCTCTGTGATACCAGCATTCAGCAAACTAAGTCTATCTTGCCACATGTTAATTGCTAATACTGACGATAACAAAAAGCTGTCAATATAAAGAATGATAACGATAAGGTGTCATCAATAGATAATGATAACCGCATGCTGTCGTTGCGGCCGATGATAACAGCAAGGTGTCATCACAGATGAGGATAACAAGAAGATGTCATCACAGTCAATGATAACAGTAAGGTGTCATCACAGATGAGAATAACAAGAAGATGTCATCACAATCAATGATAACAGTAAGGTGTCATCACAGATGATGATAACAAGAAGATGTCATCACAGTCAATGATAACAGTAAGGTGTCATCACAGATGAGGATAACAAGAAGATGTCATCACAGTCAATGATAACAGTAAGGTGTCATCACAGATGAGGATAACAAGAAGATGTCATACAGTGAATGATAACAGTAAGGTGTCATCACAGATGAGGATAACAAGAAGATGTCATCACAGTCAATGATAACAACAAGATGTCATCACAGATGATGATAACAACAAGATGTCATCACAGTCAATGATAACAACGAACTAACGAACTTAATTTATTTTCAAAGGGTTAAGAATTGGGCAGGCAGGCCCGTCTAACATTCTGCCCTTCATCATACAGCTTTCACTCAGTCACAGTCATTCAGCATTTGTTAATGAGCATAATAATCATGAAGACACAGTTAAATGATTACATAAATAAATAATAAACTTATCTCATGTTCATACACTCTACATTCTGATTTATGTAACTACATAAAATAAACTTACATTCTTACATTCATTCAAAACTAACAAATAGATAGAAAAGCAGTATATAAAAAATTACAACAATCAAGCCATAGTTTAAACTACTTTAGACTATGCTTAGGGAGGCATATAGTCCATATCAAACAGATGGTGACAAAGTTTGAAGTTATAAAAACGAATATTACTTACAAGTTTTACATGAGTTGGTAGGGCATTTCAAAGGTGGGCAGCTGAGTAAGAGAAGCTTTTTTAAAAATATGTCAAGCCTTGGTTTTGGGAGAATACAATTGCTTAAGCGTTGACTGTGTTTTAGGTTGGATTTAAACAACGACCACAGATAGGGTGGATCACTAAGCTCCACTCCCTTCTCACTTGTTAATATAGTTCAGAACCTCCTCAAAGCATCATATTACAACCCCTCTACCCCAACTATAATCATCTATTTCACCCTCTCATGCTAAGGTTAACTTTGTATCACTCTCTCTCTCCCACCCATGGTTTCCCCACCCATCACCCTCAGTAACGACCCACCTATCACACATCCCAAGTCTCCATTTAAATACTCTCTACACTCCACCATGCCCGTTTCTGAAGAAGCGTCGGACAAGCCACATCTTCTTACAAGCTACAGCTACGTGCTCCATTTTCATTTTATTTCCTATTTTTTTAAACATAGCATTTACATGAATCTATACTTTATCTCCTCTCTCTGTTTCTTTTTCCTGTGTGTTTTTTGTATGATTAAGGCTTACGCCGAAACGTCACAACTTTGTCGTCGTTATGTAATAAAGCTGTTCCTACATTTTTCCTAGTTTATACATTTTAGTATCACAGCTTTACTGCATGTCTTCTTGTATAGTTGTATACTTATACACTAATTATTATAGGGTGGAGCATTGTGCCATAGCATTTTATGAATTAACTTTGCTTTGTTGAAAAAAAGTATCTTCTTGAGGAGTAGAATATCAAGATATTTGTCCTTATTTGTAGTATGTGCTGCATGTTTGTCATCTATAAGCTTTACTGCTCGTTTTTGAAGTGAGTAAATTCTTTTAATGTTGTATACGGAACAACCATCCCAGACTGTGGAACAGTAGTCAAAGTATGTTTGTATCTTTGATATGTAGTATATTTTTCTGGTGTCTATGCCAAGAAAATGTTTAATTTTAGTAAAATGGTAAACTTTTTGAGCACTGTGTTTGGCTAGATTGTCTACATGATGGTTCCAGCTGAGGTGGTGGTCAATCATGAGACCTAGAGTTTTATGTTCACTAACATTCTCTATCTATGAAGTTCTAGCATGGAGCTGTAGTGCTGTTGTTGGAGAATTTGTTAATTTCTGTCTTGTTGTAATGACCATTCATTTGGTTTTGGTGGTGTTTATGAGCATTCTGTTGTTGACGATTCAGTTAATTAGACTGTTTATTTCAATTTGACGAGCTGACTCAAGGTTAATACAGTCATTGTCACTAGTGTAAACTGTGCAGTCATAAAAAAAGGTCACTAGATGATTTTTTATATGAAGTGGAAGATCATTGATGTAGATGGTGAAAAGGAGAGGACCAAGAATAGATTCTTTTGGAACGCCATTATCAACCACAGATGAATTTGACTTAGAGTTTCTGAGGCAAACTAGCTTTTGTCTGTTGGAAAGAAAAGATATAATAAATTTTGTCAAGTGAGGGTGTAATCTATAAGTTTTAAACTTTCTAACTAGGATTTTATGATCTATCATGTCAAATGCTGTTTTTAAAGTCAGCAAAGACAACACCACATAATTTATCATCGTTTATGTTAGATAACCAACATTCTGTCATTTTTGTGAGAGCTGTGTGGCAGGAATGTTTCGGCCTAAAATCTGACTGACAGTCAACAATCACATCATTTTGTTGCATATGTTGTATGGTTGTTTTTTTTTTTGTATGTGTTTTTCTAGGGGTTTTGACAAAGTCGATAGAATGGAACTTGGTCTATAGATTGAGGGATTTTTCTCTGAACTAAGATTATAAAAGGGGATATGTTTTTGCAGATTTAAAAGCCTGAGGAAAATGACAATGTGCAATGCACTGATTGTAAATATGTGTTAATTTATCTGTAATTATTGGGGCAGAGTAGCGCAGTATCTTGTTGCTGATTTCGTCAAGTCATGCTGCTATTGTTGTTCTTTAAAGATGAAAGATAATTGTAAACCTCACTAACTGACATGAAAGGAATACTGAGCTGCTTTAGATTTGTATCAAGATGACATCACAGTCAATGATAGCAACAAAATGACATCACAGTAAATGATAACAACAAAATGACATCACAGTCGATGATAACAACAAGATGACATCACGGTTCCCGTTCCATCTCTGAAAGTCTTCCCAAATCTGTCATTTTGTTAATATTGTCACATCTGTGACATGTCACTTCCCTCCACTCTATATCTAAGATAAAAAAAAATCTGTTGCAGAATTTAACGCAGGAATGTTCATTTTCAAATGTTATCGAAAAACATAAACTTTTTCTTTTCCGCGGAAGATACCCTAACATGTCTCTTTTTAAAAAAAAAATATTAACGGATCTGTTCAAAAAGTTTCAGATCTTTGGTGGAGGTGGCTAGATAACTTTTGTCTCTGTGTTTTCTACGTTAATTTTCCTCGTGACCCTCACTTGTCCAAAGTTATCAGAATATACAACACTCTCTTTATGTCCCCGTCCATGCATTATTCATGCTTGCAAGAAATACCTCACTGATAAAATGAAGTGACAAGCTAAGTTGAGTGAGATACATTATCATAGAGACCTCGGTGAAGCAAACTGTCACAAGGACAAAAGTTAGTTGAAAGAGATAAACTGTCACAATGGCAAAAGTTAGTTGAAAGAGATAAACTGTCACAATGGCAAAAGTTAGTTGAAAGAGATAAACTGTCACAATGGCAAAAGTTAGTTGAAAGAGATAAACTGTCACAATGACAAAAATTAGTTGAAAGAGATAAACTGTCACAATGGCAAAAGTTAGTTGAAAGAGATAAACTGTCACAATGGCAAAAGTTAGTTGAAAGAGATAAACTGTCACAATGACAAAAATTAGTTGAAAGAGATAAACTGTCACAATGGCAAAAGTTAGTTGAAAGAGATAAACTGTCACAATGGCAAAAGTTAGTTGAAAGAGATAAACTGTCACAATGACAAAAATTAATTGAAAGAGATAAACTGTCACAATGGCAAAAGTTAGTTGAAAGAGATAAACTGTCACAATGGCAAAAGTTAGTTGAAAGAGATAAACTGTCACAATGACAAAAGTTAGTTGAAAGAGATAAACTGTCACAATGGCAAAAGTTAGTTGAAAGAGATAAACTGTCACAATGGCACAAGTTAATTGAAAGAGATAAACTGTCACAATGACAAAAGTTAGTTGAAAGAGATAAACTGTCACAATGGCAAAAGTTAGTGAAAGAGATAAACTGTCACAAGGACAAAAGTTAGTTGAAAGAGATAAACTGTCACAATGACAAAAGTTAGTTGAAAGAGATAAACTGTCACAATGACACAAGTTAATTGAAAGAGATAAACTGTCACAATGGCAAAAGTTAGTTGAAAGAGATAAACTGTCACAATGGCAAAAGTTAGTTGAAAGAGATAAACTGTCACAATGACAAAAGCTACGTGACAGAGATAAACTGCCACAGTGATAAAAAATAGTTGAAAGGGATAAACTGTTATAGTGACAAAAAACTATTTCAAATAAATAACCAGTCTAAGCAGTCCTTTCTGCTGTCGTTATTGTTGTTGTTGCTGCCGTCGCTGTCGATGTCGTTGTTGTTGTTGTTGTTGTTGTTTTTGTCGCTGTCGTTGTTGCTGCCACTGTTGTTGTTGCTGTTGCTGCCGTCGTTGTCAATGTCGTTGTTGTTGTTGTTTTTGTGGTTGTTATTGCTGCCGTCGCTGTCGATGTCGTTGTTGTTATTTTATTGTTCATTATGTTGTTTTTGTGGTTGCTGTTGTTGTTGCTGCTGTCGATGCCGTTGTTGTTTTGCTGCTGTCGTTGCTGTCGATGTCTTTGCTGTTGTTTTTGTCCTTGCCGTTTTTATTACTGTCGTCTTTGTCGATGTTTTGTTGTTTATGTCGATGCCTTTGTTTTTGTCATTGTTGTTGTTGTTATTGTTGTTGTTTCCGTAGCTGTCGATGTCGTCACTGTTGTTGTTGTTACTGCTGTCGCTGACCATGTCATTGTTGTTGTTGTTGTTACTGTTCTCGCTGACCATGTCGTTGTTGTTGTTGTTACTGTTGTCGCTGACCATGTCGTTGTTGTTGTTGCTGTTACTGTTGTCGCTGACCAAGTCGTTGTTGTTGTTGTTGTTACTGCTGTCGCTGACCATGTCGTTGTTGTTGTTGTTGTTACTGTTGTCGCTGACCATGTCGTTGTTGTTGTTACTGCTGTCGCTGACCATGTCGTTGTTGTTGTTGTTGTTGTAGTCGTCGTCGCTATTGATGTTGTGGTTGTTTGTTGTTTTTGTCGTTGTTCTTTGCTGTTGATGTTTTTGTTGTCATTGTTGCTGTTATTGTTGTTGCTGCCGTCGCTGTGAATGTCGTAGTTGTTTTTGTCGTTGTCTTTTGTTGTTGTTGTTTTTGTCGTTGCAGTGTTGTTGTCTGTGGTGTTTTCATTGTCGTTGTTGTTGTTGTTTGTGTTGTTTTCATTGTCGTTGTTGTTGTTTGTGTTGTTTTTATTGTCGTTGTTGTTGTTTGTGTTGTTTTTATTGTCGTTGTTGTTGTTTGTGTTGTTTTTATTGTCGTTGTTGTTGTTTGTGTTGTTTTCATTGTCGTTGTTGTTGTTTGTGTTGTTTTCATTGTCGTTGTTGTTGTTGCTGCTGCTGCTGTCGTCTGTGTCGATGTCGATGTTGCTGTTTTTGTCGTTTTTTGTCGTTGGTTTTGTTTTTGTTTTTGTTGGTGTCGTTGTTGCTGTTGTTTTTGATGTTGTTTTTTTGTCGTCGTCCTCGTTGTTGTTGTTGATATTGTTGATTTTGTCGTTCTTGTTTTTGTCATTATTGTTTATGGTGTTGTTTTTGTTTTGTCGTTATTGGTGATGTTGTTTTTGCACTAGTAGTTGTTGTTGTTGATGTTATCGTTTTTTGTCGTTCTTATTGTTATTTTTGTGGTTGTTGTTGTTGTTTTTGTCCTTGTTGTTTTTGTCGTATTTATTGTTATTGTCGTTATTTTTGTCGTATTTGGTGTTGCTATCGTTGTTATTGTTGTTATTGTTCTTGTATTCTCTGTCTGGGATTGACCATATATTTGCCTGAGAACAGACAGAAATTACTGAGACAGATCTGCTCTGTGATCTCGCTGAGAAGGGGCAGGTCATTAAATTAATTCATAATTAATCTCCATCCCAGACAGCTTTATAGCCTGCACATAATTAAATCTAAAAGCAGTTTATACAGCAAGAACGATTACTCTGACAGACAATACTGTCAATTTTGCGCGTGATGGTGGGGGGATGATGTTTCTGGCGCTTTCTCATTGTTAATGAAAGCTTTTTTTTTCACTTTTTCTTGCTAATGCTTTGTGAGAATTCTTTTCTGTGTGAGCAATCTCAATCCCTCACTCTTTCTATCTCGCATTCTTTCTCACTCACTCACTCTGTATCTCTACTTCTCATCCTCATCGTCTTCCTCCTCCTAATCATCATCATCATCATCATCATGTGCCGTCCTGACTGATGTTAGCTGTCATTTTTTCATCACAGACCTGGTCGTTAATATTTTCCGTCAGCTCAGATGGTGACTTTTTTTTGGTTGTGCAATAGCTTTAGACCGGTCATGACTTTTACCTCTTATTCTTTCCTTGTCTCTCTTCCCATTTATCTTTCCTGTTGTTATGATGTTTACAAGTCCTCCCCATCTCATTATATATCCAATGAATAACGACTATCATTTTCTTGTGGATTTAATTAGGTTTCTTCCTACATTTGCTTTTCTTATACATTCCCTGTTTGTTATCCTAGCTGACCATGGCATTCTTAACATTCTTCTAAGAGATCACATCTCTGTTGCCTGCAGTGATCTGTCCATCGATCTCTTGATCGTCCTCACTTCCATAGAGTAGGACATGCTCAGTGCAGCATTTTAGAACTCACTTTGTGATGTTAAGTGAAAGAGAAGCCTTGAACAAGATGTATATATATTGAAGAAGTCAATCAATTTGCATACCTTGGCAGCTACATAGACCAGGATGGTGACACCAAAAAGGAAATTATGATTAAAATTGCAAAAGCAGCATCAATCTTCATGAATCTTGAGAACATATGGAATTCAAAAGTTATAAGCACAAAAACCAATTAAGATTATTCCATTCAAATTAATATCCACCCTCATTTATGCATGCGAAAGCTGGAAAACAACTAAAGAAATAGACAAGAAATTAGACTCTTTTGAAAACAAATGCCTAAGGAAAATACTCGGTATCAAGTGGAACGAATTCAAGAACAATGCAGAAATAAGACAGATGACTGAACAACAACCAGTCTCATGGGTGATCAGGAAAAGATGATGGACATATGTTTGTTATGTAATGAGAAGAAACGATCAGAGAATCCCAAAACAAGCTATCAAGTGGAACACAACAGACCAAAGAAAAAGAGGCAGACTGCGTGAAACTCTGAAGAGGATGTTGTTAAGAGAGGCCTATTTAATAGACATAAAATCCCTTGATGAGGTTGAAAGACTCGCCGAAGACAGGAAAAATTGGCAAACTAACTTGCGAGCCCTATGTCACTTTTAACGGCACGGGAAGGATATAAGATATAAGATAAGAACTTTGGTAAACAGTAAGATTGTTTCTTTCATTTCAAATAGAAACAGTTGGAAACTAAACCTTTCCTAAACAGATGGGGGGGGGGGGGGGGGGGGG